>JAQGBH010002427.1:0-24599 GCA_034698265.1 Sminthurinus aureus | reverse complement strand
AAAATTTTCAATACTATATGTTTTGTAGTTTTTATACAATTAAATGTATGATATTACCCTCCACTGTATGATATTCGACCACTTGACGGTAGTAGTATAGTAGTAGTATTGTGTAAGTTTTACTTTGGAAAAATATAAATAGTAAAAGTACATAGGTTTAAAATTATAACAAAGAGCCTCGGAAGTATTTTGTCAAGTCCAAATGGCACGTGGCCAAAAAATACCTGTAGCTTTCACAATATGTAGTTTTGTATTATGCAATACCAAACTCTTGGCCGCCTAAAGCCACCGACTTTATTATATATTATATAGTTGCTTCATACTTGCTCATATTTTTCAAAAGTTATCAAAGTTTTTCTGTTATGTCCATAAGGCATGTTTTGAACACTTTTCTCTTGCCAATCGTCTCGTGGCAAATAATATATTATATAGTGCACTGAATTTTTTAGTTAATGGACCTAAGTTTCTCAGCTCAAAGTTACCCTTTACGTTGAGAATTGAGTGTATACTTGATATGTCATACTTGGTCGTGAATCTATGTATATTGTCGATATGTATATTATGAGCTGGTGTTCGGTTTTTGGTGAAAGCCACCAATCTTAAATCCTACTTATCCTGTTAACATAAGCATATGCAAAAGGTAACGAGCAGTGATTGTGTAATAGGAAGAGGATAAACTGATTTTCCTTGTACAGTGTACAATGTAAAATGTACAATGTACAATGTACAGTCCATAGTGTAAAGTGTATAGGAAACAGTACACGCCAGCATAAAAGTCGACCTTTCTCTCACTTCCAAACCAATCCAATCCAGTTCAGTCCAATCCACACGCAAACCCACCATTCAGTTAACAATTAAGAAAGGCGTCTATCTAACAAGAAGATCGGAAGGAGGTGTTGTTTGTGAAACCTTGAGCCTTGAGTCCCGAGTCTTGAGTGAAAAATTTTCCCATGCAAAAACAAAAAGAAAGAAGCAAAAACCAGGTCTATTAGTTAAAAACCGTTATGAAAATGGATGGGTGGAAGATTGAAAGTGAAAGGAGGGGGAAAAAAGGCACGAAAGAAATAAAAAGTGGGGATATGGAGAATGGAGCATGGAGAAAATGGGAACTATCCACGGAAGTTTCCAAGTCGACTAAATGTTGCTTAACCGTAGCCTTGTGTATCTCAGTATCTCACATACACAATACACACACATACATGCATGCGCTTTCTAGTAAGATGAATATATCTTGTATCTGTAATCTCAATTTTTTATATCTCAGCTCGACCTTGTTCCGTGTTCACTGTTCACACACGCAGACCTATATTTATATGTGTAGAACGTAGGACTATACCTATCCTTATAGTTCTAGTTTTTTAAAAAAAAAGATGTAGATAGGATTCAAAGAAAGTAAGGAGAGAAATAGGAGAAACAGGCTATTTGTTGGAAAGAAAATAAATTTTCCACTGCCTTACCCATGAATTTCATGCATTAGTGACTTTTATATGTAAAAGTTATGAATTCATCTTTATTTTCCTTCGCTTCAAGAAATTGGAGAAAGTGACGAAAGAAAGGAGAAAAAAACTGTAGGAAAGACGAAAGAGGAAAGGCGAAAGGAGCTAAAAAAAGTGAAAGTAAATATGTTCATTGTGTACACACAACATGAAGTAGCACTTTTTCTCGTCCAGTATTAAATATTACGACACACATGTACAATGTACATAGACTGTATTGGGAAACCCTTCTTTTTTAAAGTTTTCATGTGTACATGTGTGTCTCAGGTCGCAAGTCTCAAGTTTCAACTTTTCTGGTTGTTTTCTTCAAATTTGCTTTTCAAAGGGTTACAACATGTAAAATGTAGACCCTAGAAATTCGATATACATATTGTACATTGTACATACTATTTTAAGCTCAAGGGGCTACTGCACACTGTACGCATTCAATATGTCCAGATGTCTATAAAATGCAAACATGATTGTACAGTAGAAAAGTAAAGAGAAGAATTTTGAAATTTGAAAATTCAGCGTCATTACCTTTTTTTGGTTTGCAGACTTTCGGGAAATTTCATTTCATAACCTTGATTCTTGGTTTTAGTGTGGATAAACTCCGTCGTTGAAGTGGCTTGAAATTTGAAATTCTGCTATTTCTCCTGTTTTCTCTTGTGGTATTTTTTCCTTTTGGATTTTACAATTTTACAACTTGTAGTTGACGACTGTTGACTGTAGTAAAAAAAACGGAAATGGAAATCATTAAAATTTCAAATTACTGTAAATTATTGATTTCGTCTCATTTTGTCTAGTCGTAAAAGATGCTTTCGCTATCTTTTATACCTGATATAACATATAAAGTTTGATGAGTCTGATAGGATTAATTTTTTATTCTGATAAGAACCGAATAGCGAATGAAAAATCAACGTGACGGGATATAGTTGAGTTTAAGTTAAAACTCAAAAGGTTAAAGAAAAGAATCTTGAGAGGATGAAAATTTTGAAAATTTATATCCTGTAAAACCAAACTGCATCATTTCCGTATCACGTTCAAATACCGACAAAAAAAGTCCGACAACCAAATAACCGACAACAAAATACCGAAACCGAAGTGACCGACAATACAAAAATACCGAATCGGGAATTAGCCGACACCAAAAAGTCCGATGAAAAAAAGACCGAAATTACAAAAAAACCGACACAAAAATACCGAATTGAGAAATCCCGACATAAAATAAAATTTACTGTAAATAGGATAACCTCTAAGATATTGTATACTTTCAAAATAATTAAGGTATTATAAATTATAATAGAACGTGTAAAATATGAAAGTAGTTTAAAAACAATGAAAATCCTACAGTTATAAGGAAAAGTGTCTGCAGTTATGAAAGAATTAAAATCTATATTTTATTTTGTTTCTTGCAACAGTTTGTGTGTAAAATACACATTGGACTATTCATAATCACATGTAATCCTCTTAATATTTAGTTGAAACTATGAGAAGTTACTAAAATCTAGGTTTACGAACATTTGACGAATCAGATCAAACAACTAAACGACAATTTTTTACAACACTACAGAAATGAAGTACTACTGCTACTATATGACTATAAATCAAGTATCAAAAATGATAAATATAGAGTAACATTAAATACCTAAATGCCTGAAATCTTATAAAACAAACATTGTCAGTAGTACAGTTTGCAAACAGAACACATTACACATGTATGTATGTTTCATTTACAAATAACTAGAATAAAACTTTTTGTTATAATATATTATGCATCACAAAACACAGATAAAATAACTACATGACAGATTAAGATATAATGACTAGATTTGATAAGAATATTCTATAGAATAACGTTAAACACCAAAACTTAAGCAATGAGAAATGCCACGAAGATAATCTTCAACATTATTTTCCTTCTTTTCAAAATTCCTAACAATATTGAGAAGACGTCTAGATAAATCTCTATAAACTTTACGCCCAAGAGGCCCATCCCGACCAGCATTGAGCTGCTCAATTTTTAATTCCGTGAGACTTTGCTCTTTTTTAACTTTGTCGATGAATTTCCAAATAGTTGGATGAGAAGCTCCCATTGCAGATGCAAATCCACGATGCCACCCTTCTATATAATTATTGGTTCTGGCTTCTCCATTGAGAGTTCTTTGGTAACAGTTCCACAGCTCAATGGGAAATCTTGGTGCTCGCCTCCTCCCTCTTCTATCTAAAGATCCCAACCAAGTCTTCTCAAAGTAATCAAGTAGAGGAGCAAATTCATTATCAGCAAAAAAAGGCCATTCTATCATTTGAGTGTAAACTCCAATAACCTTTTCTACGGGCACGAATGCTAATGCCATCAAATATTTACATTTTAATTGAAAATCAACATCCTGTTTATATTTGGATGCAAGCTGAGGTAATTGCTGAATATGCCGCCAAATGCATTGCCTAGAGAGAGAGAGCAAAATTTGAACACAATTAGATAATGGGTTAAATTTAAATTCATAATAATATACTACAAAAATCATTATTATTAATTATTTTTTTAAAAAAAAATATACTGCATTCTTATAAGAAAAGAGCAATTCAGCTTTCGGAAAACACAAAATTCCGCTGCATGCAAAGTAAGATAACTTTCTCACCCTCAATATTCACCCTCAGAACCCGCACCCCCAAAATTCACCCTCAGAACGCACACCCTCAATTTTCACCCTCAAAATCTTATCTGATTGCTTTTGTTTACTATAATGACACGAGAACCCTTAATAAATAATACACAAAAATACTAAATTTCGGCATTGTGAATTAAAAATAAGATGTTATTTACCCAAAATGAAATAGGCATCCGTTCATCCTTGCATTTGGAAAATCGTTAGAGATTACATTAAACAGAGATTGTTCAAAATCAAAAGTAACAGTGTCAGGATGTAAAGTAGGATGAATCTCTATTATCTTTTGAAACACTCTTCGGTAGGTAGCTTCTTCTTTAGATGGAAGTAGTGCATACACTAATGGTAAACAGCGATTTTGCCTATAGGTACACAAATAAACAAAAAATACTTTAATAACAAATCATCAGTGTAAATATATATATAGTATAAATATGCATGCATACATAATATATAATAATAAATAGAGTATTTACAAACGTTATACGCATCAAAAAGTAAATAAAGTTCGATTGATATATTTCAGATTCGTATTCAAAAGCTGAGTTTTATGGACATACCTTAATCCATGCAATGTAAATAATTGACCTCGACCTTGATAGAGAGGTGGGGTGACTGTAAAAACTGAAGATTCCGAGCAGTAGAAAACAAAAGTATCCTGTTTGGTCCGGATTCCTCACCAGAATCATACAGAAGAAATTGTACATTTTCACCTCTGCTTCTGGTTGTCTGGTAATTTTGTGGAATGATTAGTTCTTCCAGTGACCTAGGATTTCCAATAGGATAATGCTCGTGCTGACGGGCTCTTTGAGCCACTCTTATCATTTGCTCAGGTAGCGGAAGAATTCCTTGAACAGCAGGTGAAAGATCAAGAGAAATGTCCTCAATGATTACTTTTGGATCATTTGTTGTTGTTTTTGCTGTGATTTTTATCTCACTGAGTATTTTTTTAGCTTGCACTCTGGCCAAATCGGGTAAATGGTTATGATTTTTTATTGGATCCGGAGTTGGAAACACTTCATTTACAGTCGAATTGGTTTGAGCAGTGGCAGGACATTTTCCTTGTACTCCGTTTCTTCTCTTCCTATACTCTTCACAAACCCAATAAATCTTGTCATTCCTTTCTTTGTCCTTTACAAAGCAAAATCCACCGATAACAAGTTGTTTCTTTCCTTTTTGACCCGTTATTAGTTCCATTTTATTCTGTATAGACGAAAAAAACACTAATTAGTATGCATATAATCAAAAGTATACAAAAATTTATAGGACGTAGAAACTATATTTTGTCATTTAAATTAATATTGTACAAGTTGTAAACGTTTATTAAAGAGTTTAGTCACAATAATTTGAAACACGAACCTTTAAAGGGAACCAAAATTGTCCAAAAGAATGAAAGATAAAAATGATATTTGAATATGGGTACTTTTTAATTAAAGTTTTATCCAATCCCAAGTAAAAGCACTCACAGTATAGAATGAATGAGCTGCAATAATAATTATTATGAATTTTATTCATAGTGGATAAAAGATAATTACATTTTCATTGTAAATTGGTGCATGTAAATTTTCTACAGTTTTACAAAATCTAGTTTTACATTAATGGATTTATGGATTTAAATATTTGTGTGTATTTTACCTTTTCCAATTCAATTTACAAAATCTGCAGAAAAAAGTAAGTTTTTTGTGGTTGAAGATTGGTGATTGAGGTAATTGTCGAAAATATAAAATGGTTAAAATTTATAGTCCTTTTAACCGAAGTATGATATGATGTGTACAGTGCAATCTCCAGACAAAGAATGTTAATTGTTCAGATGAAAATTCGGATGAAAATTTACAAATTGTACTAATTTTATCAGTACAAAGAATTCACTTTTGAGCGTAAAAAACAAGGAGCGCACGAAAAGTGACTGGCTATGATTATGATTATGAGATGGAAATGTGTGTAAAATTACACACTTCATAGTTGTATTTTCCTAAACTTGATAGTTTTATATTTTGTTGGAATAAATTCATTTTCTCTAAAATAATGTCAATATTGTCCGTTGAACCCATCAGCCATTAATATTCGATGGTTTAGATGGCTTAATTACCACCGACTTTTTAATGCTTAGGACTTACTATATATTCATTTTTTTGCGTGTCGGGATTTTTATTATGTCGGACTTTTTGGGATTTCGGTATTTTGGGTGTCGGAGATTTTAGTGTCGGCTAATTCCCGATTCGGTATTTTAGTAGTGTCGGTCAATTCGATTTCGGTATTTTGTTGTCGGTTATTTGACTGTCGGACTATTTTTGTCGGTATTTTGACATGAAATCATCATTTCTACCTACATTATTTTTTGAGCGTCAGTAGGACGAGAATTAAGAGATATTTATATTTGCCTAGACTCTAGACTAGTATGTGAATGTTTAACTTACGACGATTCATGAATCATGATGGACACTTTCCTTTCCGTTGTACCTGTGAAATTTCATGGTTCATGGCTGCTTTATTGACGCTTGTGAAGTGCTGTTCGCGTTGCGTTGAGAGTTGAGAGTCGAGATCAACCATGATAAAGAAGAAGAAGAATCGACATATCGAGGAATCGAAGACGAGAAAGTCTAGCCAAGTTCCAACAAAAAAAATATCATGTCTCGATTTAGGGTTTGGGGTTCATGATGCTGTCAGATGCATTCTAAAAATTCGGAATTGTGAATTGTGAATATCCCTTTGGTTTTTCATATTTTTCCTGAATTTTCGCTTGGCGGATTTGTTTCTTCTCTTTTCGTTTCAGTTTGGTACCTTGTACCTCGTACCTAGAACTGATGTTTAGGTGTGTGGTTTATGACATTATGGCATTCCTTGGAATTGAGAGTGTAGAAAGTACAAAGTATGGAGTATGGAATATGGAATGGCATTGAGTTGGAATGGGTTGTGTAGGCAGAAAATAGACTGGAGACTGGAGACTCAAGTTCAATGACAATGAAGAAAAAGGGAAAATGGAGAAGAGGAAGCGTGGGATGCCGTTTTATAAAATACGACAGTGTTTTTTCCATGAGATATGAGATACATTCCGTTTGTGCCTACTCTCGAGATGCTAGATTCCGGATTCTAGATTCTGGAATGGCTTACACACTGTTTTCTACTCATGTTAGAAAAACTACCAGAAGAATCACACAGATAAATGTTCGCAGTTTTCTGGGGTTTTCTCGCTTATAGACAAATAGAATAGATACATCTTGAATCTTGACTTTCTCCTCTCAGCTCAACTTGAGACATGAGACTAGAGGCTTTAGATTTGAGATTTCATTTAACCTTTTTAGTCTCACCTTTTTTCTTTTAATAATTTCTGGGAAATAGAAGAACATTCCATTGAAGCGTAGGAGAAAAGTCAGACAGTTTTATACTGATTTTCTTTTTTAGGTAAATGAGTGCTTTTTCATTTTTATTTATGCTGTTTGTAATTTAAAAATCAGTTATTATTTTAGAGTTTCATCTCCCTTTCTCCTTGAATTTAAAGGAGAGCAAAACAGAATTCATAAATTGAAAATGTTGAGAGTCTAGATGCACATTATGTTTAGCAAGGAAATGATTTTATTTGACATGTGACAAGTGTATGATTCCATGGTTCCGTATCTTTTTATTCTGTATTTTGTACTCTTTATACGCGTAAGTCAGCTGCTAGTAGTTGTACTAGTAGCTAGAAATAATTTTATCAAGTCATGTCATGTCTCCAGGTGAAATCCTATTTTCACCAATGTTCAATGTTCATTGTTCATCCTTCCTTCTAGACTTTGTAGCTGTAGCTGTAAATGGAAGATGGAAGATTGTAGATTGAAGATGTAATTGACTTTATCGTTGTCACAAGTTACAAGTTACAAGTTGGTAGTAACAGAAAAATTGAATTTAAAATCAGCGACTTGATAATCCAGTTGAATTGATGCTTTTCTTCTCCACTTCTTTCCTCTTCTATTTCTATTTCTTGTTGTTCCAAAGTTACTTTTTTACCAGGAAACCAGCAGGCTGTCTCGCTCTCTCTCTTTCTTATTATTTTGCCTATGTCTTCAACTCTTTTGTATTACCGAGTCAAGGGTTTTTTATGTGTTATGTGCAACCTATTGGATTTACGATGTACAATGTACAGCATGCAGCGTCCTTAGATTCACTGTGAACAGTGCAGTCTGATCAATAGTTTTTACATTGTAATGTGTAGGGATAAATAAGTATTTGCAACTTATTTTGGAAGAGACAAGCAGAAACTACTTGTCTTTTTTTACAATATGGTCTCTCAATCCTCAATTCGCAATGCACAATTCTCAATGTTCAATGCTCAATGCTCAATGCACAAGTTTTATGTACAGTAGGTTTGGATAGAAAATAGAAGATAGAAAAGAGTAGGAATTGGCAAACGGCAAAAAGTAAAAACCATGAGTTCAAGTTGTAAAGCTCTTCTGCATTCTACAGTCTACATTGTGTAGTTTGGGTTTCATATGTCCGTTCTTGAAACTTCAAGCTTTACGTATGCATGAGGCATGAGGATGGAGAATGGAGAATGGTATGAAGCGTGCTATCTTCCTTTGGCCCACAATCCACAATCCACAAATGCATCTTGAAAATTTTTCGAGTTTGCTGTTTTTACTTCAGTCAAGTACTTTATACTTGTAATTCAATTTTGAATTTGAGCATTGAGCACGTATATTTTTTGCGCAACCACTAACCACTAGCACTACTCTACTTTTTTGCTTATTCCACGTAGAACAAAAGAGAAAAAAGTCTACATGATATATGTTTGTACAATGTGCAATGTACAAGCGGTTTTTAGATATGCGTGGATACTGGATACTGGATACATATGCCTTATGCTGTACGCGGTGCGCGTATAAATTTATTATAGCAGGCCCTTGACAGTCCTACATATGTTACGTTTCACTCGTGTATGTTGGATGTCGGATGTTGGAGTTGGAAAAAAAGACTCCGACCACCATCCACCTCCAAAACCAAAAGCATAGCCATTTTCTAGCAGCGTTAAAAAAGTCCACCATTTTCTTGTCGTGCTTGACAAGCACAAGTCTATACTCTAGACTATATGATATATTATGTACATGTAGACTCTAGACTCTGTACTTTCGCCTCTTCATCCGCTTACGTTGATCTTGTGACTCTCGTTCTCGTTTTCGTTTTCGAGGTGCTTAAGAATTTTTGCACCGACAACTTCAACTGCGACTGAGACTGGTACTTGTGTGTGTACTTGTACTTGGATTTGGATTATGACAAGAACTTTTGACTCATCTCGTTCTCTTCCCAGTTTTATGTGTTATCTTTTCTGTTCTTTCTGTGCAAACGTTTTGGAACCAAGAATCAAGATACCATTTATGTGTAAACAATACAAGCATAAAAATCACCTCAAGTTACCTCAAGACTCAAGAGAAAATTTTATGAGCAGAATTTTATTTGTAATGTGTTACTTAATGCATGTTGCAATTATCTACGTCTTGGTATTAGTCTCAGTTCTTAGTAGAAAATTTGAATTATTATTTTAAATTTTTTAAAAATGCCTTTTCCTGCCTTTGTCTTGGTTCTCTTGATCTCCGCTGCTTTGGTTTCTGAGATGCAGAATAAAGATTGAAGACATAAAAATGTACAATGTAGAAGGAACAAAAATTGTTCATGTTTGATATTTGATTCGTATTTTATTCGTCTGATGATTTGAAGGTATTTTCTTGTCTTCTTTCCCCAATCTGGATATGTAATAAATAATAAATAAAAAGGCAACAGCAGCAACAGCTACGACTAACTTCCAATTGTACGGTATGTTGTATGTTATATGTGGCATGTGTACTTATCCATAATCCATAGATAGATAGTTGTGCATATTACATATGTATGTTGACCATTATTATGAAGCGGATATAAAATTGTAGAGAGTAGAGAATAAAAGGAGAGGATCACAGATGTAACCATTTTTATAGAGATTTGTGCAGGATATGCTCAATGCTCATCACTCACAGAAAAGAGCAAGATATCCTCTCTATTATCTATATCTTTTACCGGGATTTCTATCTTTTCTGTCATAAAAAGGGATAGAAAATTTTTGATGTTCGCTCGTTGGTGTTTTTAGGGACTTTTTGGTGAGTTAAGTGACTCGAAACTCGAAGCTCGAGACTAGAGACTCAAGACTGGAGGAAACATCAGGTACATGGATTCATATGATGTCGTACAGCTGCCTAAATTGACTACTGACTAGAGCCATATGCAGGATGCAGGATAGTCTGATTCTGAAAAACGGAGAATATGGAATACGGCAAAATATCAGTAGAATGGAAAGAAGAGTACCGAGAAAGTACATAGTACATAGTACATGGTACATGTAACTGTAAATATACGCACAGATACATGGACGTTGTTACTTGTAAGTACCTGTAGACTCTGTTCTGTGCAGTGTACACGCATATTCTCAGCAACAAGAGGGAAAAGATTTGGAAGCTACTTGCATGATTCGTCCGGTCGATATAATCTACTCACATGCACACTGCACACACATTTGGCTTCAAGGAATCTACGATAGGATAGGATAGGATATGAACGGATGGAGCAGGATAGAAAAGGGAGCAATCGAGAGAACAAGTAAAAGTAGTGGAAAACTCTGTAGAAGACGAAGCAACAACATGATGAGGAATATCATCCTTTTCCTACTTGTCTTTTCCAGTAGACCTTCTGCTTCGTTTCCCTTCTTCGACTGTAGTCTGTACAATGTACATCTCACATCTTGCTCTCCATGAAGATGGAAGTTGGAAGCTGTAAGTAGCTACCTCACTATTTCTTCAGCTTTCGTCGTCGTCATTCCTTTCCTTCTCCAAGTTTTTTTGATAGAATTATTTCTATTAGAATGGGTTAAACTTGGTTTATAGTCGACTCTCAACTTGATTCAACTCGAGTTGACTAAACCAGACCAGACCAGACCAGACTATGTAGATTCCACTTGGATGTTGGCTTTTTCTCCCAGATTCACTATATACTATACATCTCCAGCAAAATATCTGTTCA
This sequence comes from Sminthurinus aureus, assembly GCA_034698265.1. Taxonomy (NCBI): domain Eukaryota; kingdom Metazoa; phylum Arthropoda; class Collembola; order Symphypleona; family Katiannidae; genus Sminthurinus; species Sminthurinus aureus. Next base: position 13,432 of record JAQGBH010002427.1, on the reverse strand, counting down.
TGTATGAATACAAAATGCATTTTCAATATTCCTTTTCTCTTCCCCTCTCTTCTCTCTTGTATAGTTCTAGAGAGAGCGAGTGAGACGGGAGACGGGAGACAGGATTTGGGACACGATGATGTGTTTTTTATGTAATATGTAGTGTGTAGGGTGTAGGGCATACATGTACAATCTACATGTGCTCTTTGTCTGTAAAAGTGTATGTGACGGAGAAAGTGTGTTCTATATAATATAATATGATGGTACTTTCTCCTCACTTTCTCTTCCAATGTTGTCTTTTGTCATATTTAATAAAACCACATTCTTTAGCTAGTTTTGTCACCATCTACGTCTCCTTCCCATTTCTTTCTTTGTTTCCTTTCTTTCCTCAGCCTCGTCTTCTTCAGGCTTGGAACTTGGAACTTGGAGCTTAGAGCTTGGAGTTTGAAGCCCTTCGCTCTCATATTCAATGGAAATATGTAGAGATGGAAACCTTTAACGAATACTTGTTTGGTAATATGTAATATCTAATATGTCGCATTCTCTTCCTAATCTTCAGGGAGCATCTAGAATCTAGAATCCAGACCTCAGAATCCAGAATCTACAATGACTTGTATTTTGTGCCTCCAATTTGTTGGCACCACAGGCATGCATATTTGGTATTTGGATAGGAGGATTATGTATGTATCTATACATTTTACATTCTGCGTTCTAGAATCTAGAATCTAGAATCTACATTCTATACAGTGAGGATTGTGGATGTATCCCGAATCCTGAATCCTGAATCCCGATAATAATATAGAATAGTGTAATACGATGTACATTGTACATACAACATACAAGAAGGGCTTTGGAATTTTGCAATGAACTTTGTCTGTAATGTTCAATAGCTCGGTCGTCTTGTTTTACACTGTATATTGAACATTGCACTTTGCACATGGCGAACGATCTATCTTTGTATGTGATGTGAATATTGAGGATGTTAAAGGTACCAGTATGCGCCTATTGTACACAGTAGATTATATAATGTATTAGTAATGTACATTGTACCTTCTCCTACTGATTGAAGCTTCTCCAGAATCCAGAGCGTACAGTCTACACATGGTTTTATTCTATTGCATAATATTCCACTGTATTTTCCATCTCCATCCCCAATCCAAGTTCAAAAGTGAATGAGAACGGAAATGGGAATGGAAATGTAAATGTGAACAAATAGGAATAGGTTTCATTGAATTGAATTGGCAAGTAATTTTTTGTTCCGTTTGGAATAATTTCCTCGTGTATTGACTAGTGACTATTGACTTGATGTGTAGAGTGTAGAGTTTAGAGTCTAGAGTATATTCGTATGCTATGTAAAAATGGTATAAGTAGAATCCAATGTTTTTGGGATGAAATTGGAATTTCAAGTTTTATTATCAATTTTTATTCCCAAGTTTATATATTTTTTCTTTATACGCAGAAGCACAGTACAGTATTTTACATGTCCGCCTGTTTAACGTATGTTCAATGTACAATGTACAATCTAGAATGAACACTCATAACTCATACCATATCTCATGCGGCTCAAGGATTCAACATGCGTGAATCGTTTTTATTATCCCTTTGAATTTTGAATCTAACTCTCACTTTTGTCTTTAATACAGCTTCTCTCTCTCTCACGCTTTCCTCTCTGATTTTAGTTTTACATCAGTTTATATTTTACTATATCTGTATTTCCGCTTGCCTAATTATAAATTCACGGTTACCGCACTGCGTCATGTACAGTGTACAGTATCCGTTTTCAAAGACGATGGGATCAAATTAGGCATTTGGTCAAAGCTTCAAATTTCAATCCTGGATTTTAGGGCTGGTTCAGCAGTACACGAATGTTTCAATTTTCAATAGTGTAAAGGTAAAGAGTGAACAATGAACAAGGTCGCTGTAGTTTTTTTCATTAGATAAGAGACCAAAAAATTTAGAAGAAATGGAAATTAACTATATTCGTATACTATTGAAAATCAAGTGGTTTATGAGCCATTTCCTTCCTGTATACGATGTATGCAGTGTGCAGTATGTTCACTTTTCTACCTATTGATATGATAATATCCATCTTTCTACATGTGAACATGTACTTAAGTCTGGAGGAAAGTTGTCACGACTTAATATTACGGTTTAACGTAAGTAGCCAACTCTAGATAGCTATTACAAATTATTTTGGATTTTGGGATCTGGATGTTGGCTATGCTACATGCTACAGTTATGCTGTAGAAATTATTCTGCATTGTGTGTAGTGTATGTCAATCTTTATCTCGATCTGAATTTTGGATGGATTCTGGAGGAATTAGTTGTTAAATTTGAGCGGAGGATAATATATACTCCTTCCGTATTCAACGACGACCTTTTTTGTGCTCCAATTTCCAATTTTCCCTTTTTTTCCCTTTCTCCTGCTCCCGTTTTCTTCCTCGTTATTTACTTAATAATGGAGGAGGATAGAGTCACGATCTACGATCTAGAATCTATCATGATGCAGGTAAAGTATAAAGTAGCTAGTGCTCTTCAGATTCCAGACTCCAGATCCGTCCCTATACATTATACATATGCAGTTTGAGGGAAGGGAAAACGATTAGGTACCTTTTTTACATCCACGTATGCATCTGTCCTAAAGTCCTAAAGTAAAATAAAGGAGTTCACCTGTAGGAACATGCAACACAAATGATGCACAGCGTAATAGTGTGTGCAGTGTGCACCCGTCTGTATTCATATAGTATATTTTATTTCTCTTCCTTGATGTTTCTAGACTCTAGACTCTAGACTTTTTACACATTTAGGACTGGCATAGTTATATTATATTATATATTGTACACATATGTATAATACGCGTGTGACTTGAAGCGCAAGAAAATTAATTTGTACAAGGTTATATTAGAGAAGGATGGAAGGAAGGAAGAGGATGGCAACCAGAGAGAGGGTATATTTGTAGATAGTAGATAGACAAGGGTAGGTAGTAGATAGTTTGGAAATGAATACGAAATGTTATTGGACATCAATAATGTACAAGAATTTTCAAATTACATTTCGCCTTCTCCATGTGGTTTAGGAGGATCAAAGAGGGAAGTAGAATTAGAATGTAGAGTACAGAGTATACGACTCATTCATTTCTCAAGCAATATTCTCTTTATAGCTCAACTTGGCTGGCTTCAGTTAAGTTCAGTTCAGACCTTTTATTTACTTTTACTCTGCTACCTGGTTTCAATAAATAGAGGAGAAAGCATGTGGACTGTGGACCTTTCTATTCAAAAGTATGCAGTGTATCCTGTGAACACTGCGGATATGTCTGTTTAAGTTTTAGCAGGGGTCGTTCAATTTTTCAATTTTTCAACTATTTATTTCACAACTGCATCGAAAAATAATAAAAAAGAATTTGGAGAAGGCGTAGAATATGTAACGAAAATACAGAATAAACTTGTAAAAACCCGAAATCAGAATACGGGAATTTCATGAAATGTTGAGTGTTGACTTTGACCTTCACATTGGGCCTTGAGCCTTGGGTATTTTCCTCCTATCTTTATTCGTCTAAATTAGTCTTGAGGCTTTTAATCCAAAATTTCAATACGCCTAATGACATGCCATTTCATTTTTTGTTTTGCTATAGTGCAAAACATGCGCCCAATATTTTGAATTCAAAACCTTAGTACAAAACCAAACTTGTGTTGTATGTGAACCATAAACTATAAAGTGTGTTCTACATTCTATATAAGTACAAATGACCTCCATTCTATTTATACATACAACAGACAGCATATATTTCCCCGGAACTATATATATATTTTATGGATGTGCAATGTGTAGTAATATTATGGAATCATATGTGTGTTATATTGTATTATATTATAATATTATAGTATCTGTAATGTTGATATGATAGACTAACTTGGAACGTGCTCTTCGAGAGTCAGATAAGAGAAAGAGATGATGATGAGCGTGGATGGTGGAAGTAACGGGTATGGTGGATGGATTGGTTCCAGGTGTTGGAAATGTTCTCTGAATGTGAACTTGATTGGAGTTTCGGAAGTGGAAACTTTTAGTTACTTTCCACGTAGCACGTAGCTTGTAGCTTGTAGCTCGTAGCTCGTGGTGGATATAAAATAAGTAAGAATGTACGTAATATGAGCATAGGAGTTCATCTATATCACTATATCATAAACACTTGTAAGTTTATACGCAGTGAAAGTTGATTATGCAGAGAGAGGGAGGGAGAAAGGAGAAAGTGTGTGGTGTGTGCATTTTGAGGTAGATTCAAAGATGACAAACTCTGGTTGTAACTTTTTTGAAAAATCATCTAATTTCTTGTGAGCAGTTTTGTGTAGAATGTAGATCTAGAGTCTTGAATCTTGAATCTAGAATCACGAGTAGATTTTGTAACTTACATATTCCTCAAAAGACTCTCTATGGATTTTGTAACATACTTTCATCCTTGGATTATGGTAGAATAAATGGCGGCCTACTTCATAATATACTGGAGTATAGCCTATAGACACTGGAGACTTTAGACTATAGGCTAGGGACTGGAGATCTTTTTCCTATTACATTATAGTCAATGTTGACATCATTTAAGCATTCTTTACTTTACTTTAGTATTAGACTACATGTAGTGGAAAATGAGGTATAAAATAGGAAAGAATTTTCTTTCCCACATGAAATGTCATCATCGGTTGAGGTTTGGCGAACATGTCCATTTTTTATGGCTCATGGTTTAACTGTATTAAAAGTAATAATGAAAAGGGAACACAAACATCAAACATCCGACAGTTTAACGACTCTCTCTCTTTCTCTCTGTCTATGTCTGTCTTTTGAAATGTTCTCAAGGAAAGGCTGTAGCTTTCAATGTATTTTCTATAATGCCCAATGTCTATAATACATAATACATCGTATCAGTAGTCAGTAGTCAGTAGATGTTCATTGGTCATGTTCAGTGCTCAAAGTTGAAAGTTTTAATTATTTGAGGCGCTTTATTTACTTTCTTTTTGTACTTGTACTCATGTTCAATTACATTTAGCCTGCAGGCTGGAGCATGGAGCTCTGCTCTAACATATCATAGCATACGGCATCATTGCGGCGGCTTCATCTTTTGGTTTCGGTTTTGATGCTGGAGAAACTAAACGTTGATTACTTATGACTTACGACTTGTGAGGTTTCGTAAACCATACTAAATTCTTTGTGTCCGTAAAAGGAAGGAATGTTTATAAGCTGAGATGTGCTTATAGACAATTTATATTACTATATAAATACAGAAACAAATCTGCTGATATAGATATAAAATGTAGATAAAGATGTACATTTATGTAGTGTGTAGCCATTTAAATATCTACTACTTTCTCCCATGGAGGATAAGTGATTAAAATTTTAATTACGATTCAATTTGAAAATTTAAAGGAGCTCGTCCTTTGAAGGACGGAAGAGAAAAAGAGGGCTTTCTCGTCTCTGGTCTTTTGTATTTCTGTTTCACTCTCGACTCGAAAGACTATTCGCTTCATTTCATCCCATTCATTTTATCTATTTTGTATATTTATTTGAAATCAGGAATCAAGAATTGTAGATACAGTTCTGTACAGAGTACAGATAGAGAATAGAGATGGAGTGCGAGCAGACCGTGTAATATAACGATAAATCTAACGATATCTATGTAAAGGTGTGTGTGTTTGTAAGGTTAGGGCTGTCTATCTCGGTGTCTGGGTAATTTTCTACGAAATGGAATAGAAAGTCTTTGAAACGTTAAGCTTTTCTCTCTTTGCTCTGTTCTATGTTCTCTTCTGGAAGGGAGAGGAACTGATGCGGAAGCAGATTTTCACAGAGACACACAGCAAGAGAGAAATAAAGAGAAAGAGACCGAGTTTGAACCAACGGATTTATGAGGGCTTTTACATTTTACATTTTACGTTCAACTTTGAAGAATTAAGCTCGCCTTTACCTAAATAAATTAAAATCCGACTCTAAATGTTTTATTGAAATACATTTTCCCTATTAGAAACACTATTAGGCATTAGGTATGAATGAACATTGAATCTCTCCTCTACGAATTTTAGTTTTAGTTTTCGGTTTAGGTTTAGTACTTAGTTAGTCAGTGTCAGTCAGTATTTTATCAGCGGCATCAGTGTACTCTGTATTTTGTACTTTGTACTGTGTACTGTACTTCCGTGGAATTTGTTTTAAATTCTAAAAGGCACGTACATCAAACATCAGGCATTAAACTTCATACAACATACTTCAAACGTAGTAAATGCCGTAGAGAATACCGCTCTCAAAACACAGAATCGAGACTCCAGATTCCAGACTTTGAAAATTCCCGTGTATACGAATATAATGTACAACTTACAGTGGTGATGAAAGTGAATGGTACAAAAATATGGTGATTAAACTGGTACTCTCATCTTAAGCACATGATGTGTAATGTGTTTAGCATATTATATAATTAAGGACATTTGGTTTTTATTTCTCGTGTACATTCAGAAATATGTAGGTTGGTTGAAAGTTCATTCTAGATTCTAGATTCTAGATTCTGGGTTGGAGGAGTCTGAATCTAAATTTTGATTCTAATTGAATCATCATTCATTTCATTTTCCCTAGGACTAATTTTTGACGCGAGGGCAATTTACTCACATTTCAAGTATATAAACTAATCAGCAGCAGCAGTGGTGTGGAGTTGAGTATTGCACCAACTCGGAAGGTCGTAAACATACGGAGCTTTATAAACTGTACACTGTACACTAGACATTCCACATTGCTGTAGATTTTACATATGTAAATAAATGTGTAAATGTGCTATATGTAGAGACAATTTTGATGTAATAATAATATGATATCACTAGTGACTAGCGACTACAAACTAGGAACTACAGAGATGATATGCTGTTTTAGAAATCAAATTTTAGACTAGTTGGTACTTGACAGTTGCCGGCTGCGAATTTACTGAGATTGATTTGAACTTTTACGGGGGCGTTCATTGAAAGTTGAAAGAATTAGAATGCAGGACGTGTGACTTTTGGTGCTATCAGGAGCAACTATGAAACTAGGAAACTAGGAACTAGTGTATAACGTGAGGCAATTTCCAATTTTATCCAACTACTTTCATTTTCATCCTCCTCCATACTCCATACTGTACGTTCTAAGTTGTGCAGTGTATGTTGTGTGTTGTCTGTATACTGTATATAGTATTCTCTGGAGGCTTATTCTGAAATTAGTTTTGAGTTTTGAGCGAAAAAACCTGCCACAAAATTTCCTTTCACAGCTCCTCTTCTTACTTTTCCCCACTTTTACTTTCTCTTTCACTCTTTCGTAAAGAGGAAAAAGGGGAAAGCAAGTCAACAGCCAGCATTAAAGTGCGGCGAAAAATTTATTAATTTGGAGTTGGTGTCAAAATAATATTATGTCAGAGGCGTTTCTTCAAGTGGGTGTACAATGTACAACATGTATGCATTTAGCATTTAGTATTTAGTACGCTGCAGCCAGTACAGTATCTACTGCGTAGGCAGATACTCTGTACACCTATGGGGAATATGATATTAAGTGTTGGATAAACTTTTTCTCGTCCTCCTCTTTCTATGTAAATACTGTATTGTACTCTTGGGTCCAGTTTGATCTATTCGCTGTTCATTGTTACTTGCTCTTTGTTCGTTGAATGAGCAAATGAGTAACAGTTTTAACATTGTCACACTATTAAAAATATCATGTGCACTTTTCTTACACAACCTTATATTTATGGCTTTGGGAATTCCAAAAATATTATGCTACCAAATGTTTCTGCTCTGCTCTCATGCTGCATTCAGCCCGTTGTACACTGTAAAATCCATAAATATCCCTGTTCCGTTTGTACAATTTTTCTATTTATGCATGATGGTTGATGGTGAATTAAGTGACAGGGAAAACAGCACGAGTCTAGAATGAGTCTAGAGTCTAGAATCTAGAGTCTCAGCTGCTACTTCAAAAAAATCCTGTTTCTGTGAACAGGAAATATGTTTCAGGTTTCAAAAATCCATGATGCAGGTTATCGATTAAGGTGGTTGTACACTGTACACTGTACACACATACTTGACGTTGACTTTTTGGTCAATTCAATCCAATAGTTTCTGAGAAGGTATTTGCTATTTGCCAAGATCCAAGATGTTTTCTTGTAGGATAAAGTCTAGAGTGCAGAATGTAGAGTGTAGGATGTAGGTGTGCGAATGTATACTTATGGAATATTGCCACAAAGTAATCAATTAATGTTCATCGACTTTCCTGGCTGTTTCTTGGCTGAGGTTTGAGTGGAATGAATGTTCCAAGTCAAGTCTCAAGTATTGAGTCTCGAGTCATCCAGATTTGGAAAGTGTCCTATGTTACGATGGTTCTTGAGTCTTTAGATTCTTGAGAAAAGACCTACTTGGTGAATTCTTGTGGAATAAGCCCAAACATAAAATGAGAAAGAGGATGGAGCATTGGGTATGGGGTATGGGGCATGGAGCTCGGCCATGGCCATGGGAAAAACAAGCTGACTGGAAGAAAAAAATAGTCCCCTTAAAGTAACTAGTAAAAGTAAAAGGAGTAGTAATAATAATAATGATGGTTTGATGGTTATACTTTATACTGATGAAGCCAATACCATTTGTTTTCAAAGTGTTATTTAAAATGAACCGTCTCTTTGGCCTTGTTCTTTCTCCTTTGTACGCATTATGCATTGTGCGTCTTATGAGGAGAATAAAGACTTGTATTATTTCTATACAAGAATCTCTAGATTTCTCTCAAAGTTAACTCAAAGGCTGCCCTTTTTATTTTCCGTATAAAGTACATAATATAAAACTAGAGCCTTCCACATCTCTGTTCACTGTTCATGCTCCTCTTTAGAATTATCATTTTCTTCAATAACTATAATTTTTAATGAGTCTATTTTCGTATTTTCTAAGTACAACAATATACAACACAATAAATACAATAATCAATTACAATTTCGGACGAAAAACTACAATTCAGTTTTTCAAGTGTAAACCGTCCGTATAAAACTTTGTACACTTGAGGAGAATGTCAATCTTTTTTTAATAAAGTTGAAAAAAAAAATCTCAGTCAATGTTTTTTGAGTAAAAGTTGCACAAACCTTGAATCAAGTAAAAATAAATATGAGCAGAAAAAAACTAGTTTTGAGTCCTCAGTTTTGTTTGTGTTTTGTGAAAGAAATCCTATCCTATCCTTTTCACTCTAGAGAATTCAGTAGGATTTGGGAGAAGGAGAAAGTTGACTTTCACTTGCCGTTTCATGTACCATGTGAATGTAGTTCGTTTGCAGTGTGCATACATGCGCAATGCAAGTCAATGTGAATAGTTAAAAAGTCCAGCGGCATTATCATAATCGTTTTGAAGGAGACGAAATGGTATGGGTCACTTTGTCTTTATGAGTGGACATAACTATAAACCATGTTCAATGTTACTTCTTCTTTTACAGTCAACATCACATGTGAATGTGGAACGTCTATTCTGGATGCTTGATTCAAGAGAACATGCACGCTTATGGACTTATGGTACATGTGGGTTTTATTACATGGTAACCTGTTACAATGTTACAATACCTCAAATGCACTCGGATAGAACTCCATTTCCATTTACATTGACTTGATCCAGCCTCTATTTTCATTGCACACGATCCGAATCCAATGCTCCATTTTATTGAATGGAGTTGTGCGTTGTGCGTACAACGGAAAAACATGAATCCGGAATCCGGGTCAATACAAAAGGGACGTTTGGAAATTCTAAAGGACAAATTCGGAAGTATGAAATAATGTGGTGTATTTCCCCTCTTTTTTCACCATGTTTCAACTTTATATCATGTAATGGACAATGGATGAATAGAATAGAAAAATGTTGTATCTTTTTAAGGATTTTAAAACTTGGTTTTACCACGCATAAAATATACTGAAATCAAGTATCAAGTATCAGGGTATCATGAACTAAGTAGAGCATCATTCCCGTTTTACAACGGGTAAATTTGACTGGTTTCTACGATACAGAGCACAGAACCCAACATAGTAATGACAAGCTCTTGCGTAATAATATGCACAACTCATATTTCAAAATAACAACAAATGGTAAATGGTAAGTATTTTGGAGCAAGTATCAAAATTTCCGGCTATAAATTTACTCAAGTGCTTTCCCTTTTCACTTCTGCTTACATGTACATTGTACATTGCTGATACTCTGTGAGTCATGCATCGCATTAAATATTTCTAACATGATTTACTCACTGTACTCTGTACAATATTATACAAGTGTATGGAAAATGGGTAATGGACATTGGATATGACATGTTGCAAAATGACCCCATCTATAGAATAGAGTGAAATAATAATATTTTGGTCCATTTCCGTATTACGACATGTCATTTTCAATTCTACATTCTCCATGCACTTTAAACTTTCCCAGCAAAATATCAAATATTCTTACAGCTTCCTACCAGCTACCAGCATTTCCTACACATAAATATGTGCTTAGCATTTCTAATTTGTATGATCTATATATGTAACGTAGAAAGTAGAAATTAACATTTTCTAAATATATTCAATGCTAATAAATAATAATATTCAATGTTTCCTATGCATTTGTTTAAAAAGGTCATACGTTGTTGTTCGTGTTGCTCTAATGATATTCTTTTATTCAGTGTAGATAAATGTTGCTTCCTTTTGCCATATATCAAATTTATATCAAAATTGTATGTACATTTAAAAAGATGAATTTCTCTAATGACAATGTTTTATTATGTGATCAAATTTCAGCATGTGACATGAATGTACACAAAAGATGTAAAGAGAGCGTTCCAAATTTATGCGGTTGTGACCATACCGAGCGTCGAGGACGAATTGAACTAAAAATTACATGCGTCGGCAACAAATTGACTGTTGAAGGTAAGAAAAAAATCAACTTTGTCTTATTTGTATTGCTGGCCATTGCCAATTTTTTTTATTAGGAAAATGAAAATGAAAATGGTGATGAAAAGTATGAAACTTTTAGACTGAAGAGAAAATTTAGCTTTTAGGATGTGTGTATCATAAAAACCTGGAAATTCTTGGTTCGCGGTGTACGGTGTACAAAGTACAAATATGTGGAATGACGACAAAGAATAAATAAATTGTGTATAAAATAGAAAAAACCGAGTTTCACATGAGGAAACAAAAACCAAGGAAAGAGCAGTACTACTGATATAATGGTTAATCTATAATCTATACAGACAGTGTTATGTTACTATTATTGGCATCAGCATTGGCATTGGTTTTGGTATTGTCCATTTTGTCAGTAATGTGTAGTACATTTTGTCTATCAAGAACTGGAAATGGGAAATGCTTTTTCATGTTTATCCTTTTTATTCATTGGGAAGAGAGTGAAAGGTGGGAGAGCGCGTAAGTACACGTCTTCTCTATTCTCTATTCATGGGAAACATTTGAACGTGTTGAAAATGCGCATATATTTTTTTGTTTCCTACATAGTACACTTTACACACATGACGGTTAAGCCGCTGAGTGCACAATGTACAACGTACCATGTACATTTGCATATCTATAGTTGGAAAAGAAAGGATTTGGCATGAACCATTTTGAATTTAATGTTCATTCTCCTGCATTTTGCATCCTGCATGAATGTATAAAATATAAAGCATAAAGGATAAAGTACCGACGCAGAGTACACTTTGTACGTTGTACATGTCCAATTTTTTTGTTATTTATACTTTATACGTCAAATGGAGAAATGTACAGAGTACAAAGTACAGAGCAAACGAAAAAAAAGGGAAAGTTAGTGAGAGTCATATCAAGCCGAATGCTGGAAAAGATATATGTAGAGCAAATACCAACAACAAACAACAAACAGGAGAAAGTGAACGGGATAAAATAAAATAGTAGCGGTGATTTTCATTTTATCCATTTGCTTCCTTCTTCCTTAGATCCTTGGAAGAGGAAGAAGAAGACAAAGAGGAGCTACTGTGGACTGTGGGTATAGCTTTTCAGTGAGCTTAAACAAACAGAAAGAGAGCCAGAACCAGAAATAGGCAGAAATAGACAACCACCTCAGGTGAGGTCTATTCCTTTGGCATCCTGTTTCACGTCCACGTCAATATTGCGTAGGATGTAACCTATTTACAACAGAAACTCCTGGTCTCAGTATATATATACTACAGTGTCCTTTCTACATTCTATACACCTGTTCCTATGGTTGATGGTTGATGGTCTGTACTCTGTACTCTATATTCTACAGTATATTCATTATCCTTATATGTATTCGTCTTATTTTACCTCAGCTCAGCTCAGTTCAGCCTTGCTTTCCTTCCTCTTTTCTTGAATCCAGGATCTAGAATCTAGAATCTAGGATCTAGGCTGAATAGAATAGACATTTTCGACATGTTGCCCGTCTTTTCTCCCTTTCCTTTCCAGTTTATACACAATACACAATATACACCAAGAGCTATAATAAAGAAAGCTGTGTCTATTTTATATATTTTTCCGTGTGTAGTAGGAGAAAAGTTGAGTTCTTAATGTTGAATGTTGACGTTGGGAAACTTATTTATCTCTTCATATTTCACATACGTTCAACAGTTCAACAGTTGTATAACATTGTACATTGTACAATGTACACACTGTGTGTTTTAGATATCTATGTAGAATGTAGATAGTAGATACTTGTAATGTACAATAAAAATACACGTCAACATTCTACATAATATGGTACAACACAATACACAATATGCAGGTACATATGCACAGTAGCAATATATTGATATTACATATGTAATGAAAAATGACTTTGGTTGAACATCTTTATTTCCCAATTTCCCACAGTGTCACCGCCAACCGTATTTTATGGTTGTGGTGTTTGGTTTGTCAACTTCTCTTTTACTTTGTACTTTGAACTTTGATTCGACCTACAAAAATATATGTATTTTGAATTTTGAACCAAAAGCTAAAAATAAACTCTCCCTTCATCTCATTAGCATTGCAAATCTGTAGAAAAACCAATCCAGTCCAATTCAATCTGATCCAATTTGATCCAATCCAATGACAATACCAAAGTTTATGGGGAAAGGACAGAGAAAGTTTGAAGGCTAAAAATATTCTGTGTACATTTTGAAGAAGCGGAAGAACAGAATATGTTGTGGATGTGTGTGGAAAATGTGCTTTATGTAATATGCTTTCCATTATTAATTATCAGTTTCCAGCGTCAAGCGTCAAGCATCAAGCGGCATTAAAACGTGTCAAAGATCAAAGCACTAATTATGGCAAATGACAAATGTAAAATCATTGTCTGTGTGTTTCTGGTTTCTGGAGTTTGGAATCTGGAGTCTGGAACATAACATGTTACAGTTTACGTAGATAATATATTGTTATACATACATACACTCAGCCATGGAAAACATTGGATTCAACATAAGCCAATGTTTAATTTCCCAATGTTAAAGCCCTATAGTATAA
>JAQGBH010002426.1:0-24605 GCA_034698265.1 Sminthurinus aureus | reverse complement strand
ATAATAAACTTGTCCACTAGTTTGAAAATTTTCCCGCTAGAGGGCGCTGACTAGTTAAAAATTTTCCCGCTAGGTGGTGCTAGTTTCTTTGTCTCCCATTACCCCAATGTGCACAGACATCCAGCCGGACACGAGGAAAACAAAACTCTGCTTTGCATCGTAAAAACCTGCCAATGTTGACCTCTGGTCATTATCTTTTATGTCATTACTGAATCCCACTTATCTATGAAATCTGAGAGTTTAAATGGTTAATTCTTCACCTTTGCTCGGTTTAGCGCGGGCGTATAGGCTCCTACAGACATATTATATTTACCCTTGATTGCTCTACGGATGATGAAAATCTTGAATCTGAAAAGGAATTTGCAAAAAACACCATCATCATTTGTACTTGATCATCTTATGGTACATCTATTTTACGACGTCATCTAAGTAAATATAGATAATAGATAATAGATTATGTATGTATACATATGTATGACTGAGGAATGGTGTCAGAACTTGTGAACTATTGTAAAATTGTAATCAATTTGTATTAGTGATGAAAAAATAATTTGTCTATAGCTTTTGGAGGTATACATCATAAAATCACGTGCATATCAAAACCATATCTAGATTCTATAGATATGAGATACTATAGATACTAGATAGGTACATATGGAGCACGACACGTTTTTGTATAGTATATATTTCACATCAAGCATAATAAAAAAGTCACAAGTCCTATAATATTGTACATTGTTGGTTCAGTGTTATCAATATGCATATTTGCGCGCATATTGTACATTGTACGACTAGTCCTCTAAATAAATACTGTGTGTAAAATAAAAGATTAGGGAACTAATGGGGTTCACGAAGGTGTAGAGGGCTTGTCAAGTATATATACCTGATTGTGTCAATTCATTTGTTTTATATGTCTTTAATGTGCTGCCCATAGACCATAGACTAATTATGAATCTCTTGTATTTTGTCTGACTGCATCATCTCGAATCTCCAATAAAGTTTGCATTGTATATTTTGCATACATATAGATTATAGATGGATATAGCACATACAAGTAATATATGAGCCTATAGGTAATTTCTCATTTGAGATTTGAGAGAGAAAGGTTAGAAAAGAAAGAAGGAACATTTGAGATAAAAGCTTCATCAACATTCACACATGCTGTAAAATGCAACAAAGATGTGTACGCCTCTCATTTGAAGTTTTTGGCATGGTCAAGTCCTTATGTTGATAGATAATTTGTATTAATTATTGTAATAAACGTAGATGATTAGCTCAGTCAGTTTGAGAGCGCAAATGAATGAATGTCAGCTAATGAATATGTAATACAGTTCACTTGTAACACATAACATGTACAATATAATTATACATGTGCATAGAAAATAATCTTCGAGTAACTTTTGTTTTGTTTTTTACAAAACTCATCATTCGATAAAAATGACATCAGTCTAATGAAATTTGAAATTAGTAGTTTTTAAATTAATTAATTAACGACGGACGGATTGACTCATAAAAATACATTTCTGCACGCTCATACTTATATTTTATATCTATTATAAAGTATAAAAATCTACACCCACACCTCAGTGAGCTATACCTTTATGCTGTAAATATTAATATTAATATTTGATACGGTTAGTTAGCTGTTGTTCACACGCATGGAAAACAACATCATTACCGATTACCACTCCACTATGTAGAAGTCTAAAATGAAAATGAAAATAATGATCACTACCTATCTATTTTTAAATGTATAAGTAGATTTTTTAGATTGTCTCTAGTCTCTACAGTCTACAACTTAATGTATTCTCTTTGAGTGGATTGTAGCAATTCCAAAGTTATGACTCAAAAATAAATTAACCTCATGGGCCGTACAAAATTCAAAATACAAACCAGAGTCAAGCTGTAACGTTGTAATTTCTAAAAAATTCATGAGAAACATTCAACATTCAATTGTGAATTCATAGCACATCTTCTAACTTCATTGAAAATCATATTCAGGAACATTCTATTAATATATAATGTACACATGTGTTTTTTTTATTTCTTTCGGGTTTCAAAATTCTCTTGAGCACCAACAACTTACAACTGTACTGACTACTGACAAGAGACCAATTGAGCGTAAAGTGTATAGTGTGCGATGCATCACTTTAGATTTTAGATTCTAAATACAGGGTCTCACTTTTCATTTTCAATTAAAATTTAGACATGACTGTAACTAGTAAACAGTTACATACCTGCAGTTTTAAATATTAAACAGGAATATTATTTAATCCTTTGAGCATCAAGCATGTACAATGCACAATGTACTATGTACACAGTTACACAAGTCACAACTAATTGTACTTGGTAAATACATGTGAGCTAAATTTAACTCTGTATTGAGCATTGACTAAGACAACTAATTATGATGAAATAAGAGGGCAGAACATAGACTTGTCTTCTGCATATTGTACCTAAAGGTAGATGGTAGATCTACAATCTACCAGCTACTACATTGTTCTATTGACTTTCCATAATCGATTATATAATGAGCTCAACTTTAGTTAGGCAAAAGGCATGTAAGTTTAAGACATCTGTATTATGTATAGCTATCTGTATGTATGTATGTATGAAACAAAAATGAATGAATGAATGAGTAAACGCATGTACATACTACATACCTACATGGTTTTTAATTTGATTTATGAGTTCAAGAGAAAAAATGAAGTGTGAATGAAATATCAAATATTCAGTTGTATTTTGTATACTGTATTATACAATATACAAGTAATACAAATATGCATATTATACATGCTTCTCGCTTCTGAAAATTCAACATATGCAGACGAGATACGAGATAGAAAAACAAAATTAGCATAATCCAGAAAATCTTTCAAATTGAAAAAATATATCCAAAAGTGTCTCAAGAGATCATACATACAGTATTCAGTATTCACTATTCACTATACAAAATACATAATTCGTTCATGTACAATGTACATACATCGTACATGTGTGTCAGCTGCATATCAACACCTTTGCTTGAATCTTGAATCACATGGTGAATGTCAATGAGTGCTAAATTAATTTTTAACCCATTCTGTGCCATTTCATATTATGTGTATCTGTATCTGTTTTCATTCGTATACCATATATACATGGTAGGTTTCATTGCAAATTTCCAAGTGTCCATCAGTGAATATAAATTGACTGTTGACTCACTATAAAAGCGCACATGATGAGTTTTTTCATGCTTTTCATAGTGCCATTACAAGTTTTTACTACAGTTCTTGGATGCACATATTAAATATTAAATAACTATATCTCGTATACGATTGTTGTATATTATAATAATATTTTATCTATTGCATGATGACGATGAAAACGTGTAGGGAATTTGATTAATCTCATCCAGTTGTACATATGTAGTGTTTAGAATGAATGAAGAGTGTAGAATGTAGAGCCTGCATAACACAGTAGGAATGAACAGGTATGTGAATTCATATCCATGTGGTCCCAAAAACTAGGAGAAAAAACAAATAATAAGACTAATAAAGTTAGCAGAGCACCAGTAGCCAGTAGTGTGGAGTGTATCATATTTTACGTTTTACATAACATGGGTAATAACACAATTGGATGTTGGATGTTTTGTCGAGCAAAACTTTAAAGCATAAAAGTCAAAGTAAGTGGTACACACATATGTAAACAGTAACAATCATCATCGTCATCATTATCATCATATCATTATCATCAGTATCATTATTTTACTACTTGTAATTTGAGAGTAAATCACTTTTTTTTTATTGCAAATAATGTTGATATAATATATTAATTTCACATAGTCCTATACTATAATTATTTTATTATTGAAATCCTATTTTCAATTCTCAAGTTCTCATATTATAAATAATGCATTTTCCCTCTCTTTCCCCTTGGCCAAAAATTCACAAACATGTGTTCATATACATTGTACAGGTACGGTATCAATGTGGGTCTATGTATAAACAACAAACAAGAGAATTGCAGAAGCTCCATTCATATGCAGCTGTGCAATTTATCTCATTATTGCCAAAAAATTGAATTGAATTAGATCTTTGACTCTGCCTCCTGGGTTATCTCTGTCTTAATCATGTCTTTCTTACAAAGATTAAACATGTGTATTTTATCATTTTTACAACCATTTTGTGAATTTGTATATTTATAACAAAATACACAACACTACCAAATTCCATGTGTGCATACATATACGCATGAATATTCATTGATGAACATTGAGTGAACTTGTTTCTGACCAAGATTACGTTAGGTTAAATACGCACATTGGAATGAATGTGAGGGATCGTTAGAAATGACAACTCAATTTCTGCAGTACTCCAGAAGATTACAATTTTTTTACAAGGAGTTTTTCTATAGTAAGTCTAGTAAATGAGGGGCATCTGTTAATCGGCGCTTCTATTGACAGAAAATAGAAAACTATGTAATATACGTAGATTGGCAAAGAATAAGCATCATAAAATCAGCATACAATGTTTAAATTGCTGTACCCCTGGAACATTTAGGAGCTTCTATTAAAACATTTATATTTACGAGGAATTATGAAGGTTGAATGCATCCATGTATGACCATCGTTCACGTAAGTCCTCGATTATTATTCATCTTGTATACTGTATGCTGTATGCAAAATACAAAGACGTTAAAAAATATTCATTATAAGTACACAATGTTAATCCTAGTTGTACGTACTAGCAGCAGGAGAACAAGCATCAAAATAATGCACTCTGACTTACCTCATCGTGTCATAATTCATAATGTATAAGTATTAACTATAATAGATATTTGATGATGTTCAACAGGCAAATAGATGAGTGCCCGTCTACAAAGCGAATTTTTGCAAATCATCCCTTCTTCGTATGTTTCGCAAATAATTTAGCAAACTCAAGTAAGTATTTTTAAAAATTGTTGAATTGAATCTACAGATTCATGGTTTTTTAGGTACCTATATTTCAGAGTCTGGAGTCTGGACCAAATCCGAAATCAAAATAACATGACTCAATACTCATATACATGCATATGGTATGCTATGCATTTTACATTCTAAATAAATCATAACCTTCAAATTTGTTATTGCCATCGACCTTAACAATATAAATGATATTTAAATATAGGGTCCAGAAATTCATGGGTGTCCCAAAATTTCATGACATTCACCTACTTTTGTATTTATAACCGAATGTTATTGTCAAGATTATATATCCATTGTGATAGAATGTACTTCTGGTTGTGAAACCTTGAAATCCAGCTATTTTTACAAAAACTTCCGGACCATGTAACAAATAATATAGAAGATAGCATAAACGTTTAAAGGACAGAGGACATTGGCTATTATATGAACAGATATTCGGAGACTGACGATGAGTGAAGAAAACAACAAGAATTCCATTGTAAGATTTGGGGTCTGCTGTCCTACATTTATTGGAAGTCCATCCACTTTCGATTTCTCTCCTTCGGCCACTCAACTCACACATACTAAACACAATACACAATGCACCATACACCAACAACACTCAATATACTCAATATACTCAGTACTCAGACAAACCCCCGACAACAAAGCATGCATGATAACGTTCGCAGTCCACAGTCCACAGTCCACACTCACACAAATACACACTTATTATACACATACGTGCTATACATTCCGTTTACATGCACAAATGGCAAACTCTCTAATACATACGAGGGTGCGTACATACATACATACCTACACAACACTTAATACACAATACACAGTAATACACAAATAATATGTGAATGTATATTATCGTTACATATGATGAACGCTCACTTACCACCACCGCTTCTTCTTCTTTTTCACTTATTATGCTTCTCCTCATTCTTCAGTCTTCACCACTGCACATATCTCTAGTTTATGCATTACACCTTTAATCACGACAAGACATATTGTATTCAGGCACGTATGAAATATAGAAGCAGTTTACGAATACATGTATATGCATGCGTTGGTTTTTCTTTGGTTTTTCTCATGGGAATCTCGATGACTGACTTATTCTTCTTCTTCTTCTTTTGCTTCTTACTGACTACAACTTCGACCTGGGCTTTAATGCCTTCCAGCTTAAGATACACAAGACACCAGCATAGTAATAAAGAGTTAAATTGTATTACAGATCATACACACATACTTGTATATGTATCATATTTATTATGATGATATATAAAGAAACCATCAACAATCAACAACACAACAAACCAACCACAGCAACAACAACCAATGCAATGCAATCCAACTCATCCATAGCCTTTAACATGGTAAAGTAGTAATAATATCATTTTATCCCATGTCCCATACATAATAAACATATACACTACACATTATATATACTTGAGTCGAGAACGTCGAGACGAAATACGAAATACGAACGTGGGAAGTAAATGTCTGTGTGTGTGTGTGTGTAAAATTTGCTATAGTTACATATAATATATAATATACTAAATACAAAAGCATTTGCTCTACATCTCCTTCTCATTTTTTTCTACAGTACTTTCCTCCTCCATGCTCTACTGTATACTGTATATTGGATACCTTCTGCTCCTTACTCCACAGCACACACGCTGTACACTGCACTGTAATCCGTCTCTGTTATTATCAGTTACTATTACAGAGTGACTGAAGAAGTTGTTGATACTCTTGTGCTCTCGTGCTCTCTCGACAAAAAGACAAGACAAGTCCCACAGACTTGTGTGGATTATCAAGTACACGTTTGAATTTTGAATAGGATAACTGTCTGCAGTTTGCACCCTTTTCGCTTTTATATTTGCAAAATTATCTAATCATTGTGCATCGGTCTCGATCTCGGACTCGGACTCTGAATATTTTCGGACTAATTTGTGGTTGTTGAAAGTTATTGCAAATTGTAAACCTGTCATTAACGTCATACCTCTGTTTGGATTTTGGATGTTAACGAGTGTCAACTACTTGTGTAAATTGTGAAAACACGTTCCTATCTACTCTTTGAGCTTTGAGCTTTGAGGCTTTGAGTTGTGAGGATCCCAAAAAGTGTGTGCTGTTGATTTATACATGTGTGTGTTTTTTTCCAATCTGGAAACAAAAGTTATTAGTTAGTTATTAAACGGATGTGCACATTGTAGTTTTTTGTGTTTGTGAGGAAAGCAAACAAAAAACAACAGCAAACAAATAAACTAATTGGATGACTCTAAATGGTAATGAATTATTATTGTTTATTTTGACATTTATTCATCATTTCATTTTTTTTGAAGTATAAAGTATACATAAAAAAAGCTGTAGAATTTAGGATGTACAGTGTACAATGTCCAATGTTGGACGTATAACATGCTGTAAATTAATTTACTTGTCAGTGACTGCCACTTTACACATTACACATTAGTGTACTAAATTACAAGTAGTAATAACTAATAACATCAAAATTTCAAAATATGGATCAGAATATTACTTTTATTTACAATTCTCAATTCTCAAAGTCTTTGGAAATACAAAATACAATACAATTCAAAGCACAAAGGATACTTGTAGGATGAGATTTTAGATTTTGACTTTAAGTGAGTCTCTTTTGTTTGTATGGCCTATGCTCGTTTACGTGTTTGTATGCATTGTAGATTGTAGATACTCTCCATGAAAGTGAAAAGTGAACGGAGAGCGAAAAGGAAAGAGAGATGATTGAAGATTATCAAATACATTTAGAACATTGTTATTATATTTTTAAAGGAGGTAGTCTCAATTCACTTATAGATAAGATGAACAATAAAATTGACGTGTAATTGATTTGCCTTCCGATTGTGTATCAAATATACGAATATAAAGTATAGCAAGTATAAAGACTTGTGATACCTTTTTAATTTTTCAATAGGTTCTGTACTCTTTACTGCATTGTACATTTATATAACAGTTAATACATTCTCTCTCTCTACTCTCTATTCTATTCTATACATAATATAATACCGACAAAGTGCAATCTCATATTACACAAGACACTAGACAAGTTTTAAGATTACTCAACATAATACATCTGTGCTACATATCTAATATCTGTAAACAAAAACCAAATTACAATCACAATTTACAATATATCGGTTATCAGTTATTGCGGATCAGTTGTTGAGGCTTCAATAATCAACGACCAGTAATCGGTTATAATCTATTTATACAGGAAATTCAAGCAACAAACAAAACAAACAAAATGATGACTTTTAAATTCTATAACAAGAATTTCCTAGAATTAAGATGATTTTCCTATAAATCGCATAGTTAAAAAGTTATGGTCATTTTAGGTAGCAGGGAAGCAAAATAATTAGCAATTAGGAAACCATTCATTTCATTATTATGTTTTTTGTACTACACTCTACACTCCCGTAACCCTTAACCCGTTCGTAATACGTAAATATTGAATTTTCATAAAATATTATGATTCAATATTCAATATAATACAAGTTACTCACTGTGTGTGCGGCGTGTGCTATGTAATGTGTACAATGTACAATGTACATACACTCTAAATGTAATTTAATTCTACCAGTATAAAAAATACAGAGTGATTACTTAAATGCGTAGCTACTAACAAGCAGTAAGCGGTATAAGTGGTAAATGGTAAATGGTACATGATAAGTAGTAAGCAGTTAGGCAGTTAGTGGTAGCATCAAGCATCAGGGTGTAATATGTACAATAATTATTTAAAATTCGATAAATAATTTGAAACTGTCAATTTTTTAACGTTCATGTCCATTATTATTTGAATAATAACTGGTTATACTTTTATACTTACACCATTTTAACTAACAAGAACACTGAACACTTTTGATTCTCAGACACGCAAACTCTGTTAAAAAAAAGAGAGGCAAGCAGAGGCAAACATGAAACATTGTGTACTGTGTACAGTGCACATCATATTTATTTAATGTAATAAAATATAAAGGATAAAGTCTCATGTATAATATTCCCTCTATCAAAAAAGCATAATGATGGGGAGGTTGTTATTAGTATTTCAAATTTGCAATTGCAATTTAGTCTTTGTCAATACAAGACGTACGGAAATCAAAAGAGCTGTAATAACTAGATATGTGGACCGGACTGTGTACTGTGTAGTACTTTTGTAGAGATGTGTCTAATATCTAGTGTATACAATGTATACTTGCGTACTTGGCTCTATATCGTATAATAAATAGAGAGATACAAATAAAGCGCAAACTTACTTGTTATTTGTCATATAAAGTTTGATTGTAGTATCACATTCACATTATAAAATTATTACTGCATACTTCAAACTGCAAACTGCACACAAGTTGAATCATACATGATACATTGTACACTGTAAAGGCGTGTGCTTATCCAAAGTATAGAAAAATGAAAAATTATTGTTGAGGCTTGAATTTTGAGTGTGAGGTATTTAATATTTAAAAGTGAGCTTTGTCTGTTTACTGTGTACATTTGTCCATTGTCCACATTATATAACATGAGTATAAAGTATAATGGGTACATTATACCGGTTAGCAAGTTCAATTTATATTCATCTCTTACATAATAACCATGCCATGCCATGCCATGGCGGTGTCTGTTGTCTGTTAGGGCGAATGAATTACAAATGCCATTATTGACCAATACTTTTGTTTGGTTGTACTTACTGTTTACTATTTTATGTCTAATGTCCAATGTTTAGTGCACAACATGCAACTAGTTCAATTCATGCAACATGCATAAGTAACACATAAGACACACAAGACACAAGACGCAAGCCATGTCAAATCACTTATGAAAAAAAGTAGTAAAGGTACTTGTACAGGTATACATACAGGCATAGACTTTTCAGCAGTTGCTGGTTGCTGGTTGCTAGCTGGTGGTTGGTAGTTAGCAGTATCTTTCTATGAATTGTTGAGGAGCAAGAATATGATTAAAATATTATCGAGAGCGATGGATTGGATGATAGAAACAATGCACCTTAATTTATTTATGAAACATTGTACTTGGAATATTATCATCATTATTATTATACCAACAAATATTATTATATCATTATCATTACTCTTATTACTACCATGTACCATGTATTTCACTGTAATAAAGTCAACGATCAACGATCAATGATGGTATTGTTGACTTTACATTTTTACATACCATTTACCATTTACATGAGTTAATAACGAGAAAAAGAATTCAGGTTAATCGTTACAAAAATTTGAAGGTAAAATGTGAAAAAAGAAAAATGAAATATGATAAGAGAGTTAGAAAAACATTTCGCCACATCATTATAATTTATAATATTTTATTTAAATTTATTGCTTTTTTTGTATTCTTTTACAAATCTAGATGATACATGATCCAGAGTCAAGAATCAAGAATCAAAACGAATCAGACAAGTGATTAAATAATGTGAGTTACTGAAAAAAAAGTTCAATTACCCTTGAAACAAGATACAAGTGACAAGTGACTAATAAAGAAAATAAAACTGGGTAAAAGTGACTGAAAATATTTAAATGACAATATTAAATGTAAGAATGGCAGCGGGGTGTAGCCCAAAGCCGACCTTTAAATGCAATACCAAAATAGCATCAAGGAATCAGAATCAAGAAGAGAGAAAGGGCGAAGAAACAGAGGAATGTTGTAAAAGTAGTGAAAGCTCCAGCTATTCCAGTTGGAGGACATCAAAGTCAAATCACAGTGTATTATTTCAATTTTTAGTGGTACTTCTCGTCATATTTTGTTCAGTTGACTTATCTCAAGGGAGTGAATCCAGGGTGGTTTGTTATTACACCAATTGGAGCGCGTAAGTAAAACTTTTATCTAAATTGTACATACATGTTGTATTCCATAATCCATATGAATTGACACTCGATTAATGTTATACTTTGTATTTTGTATGCCTTTTGTATGTCAGTCACATTTCACATTTTGCATTGATTTATTGAACACTCTATTAATCGTTCCTTCTTATTGTTATATTTTGGATTCCATCTATCAATAGATATCGTCAAGGTCCAGCCAAATTCCTGCCAGATAATATAAATCCATATTTGTGTACTCATTTAATTTATGCCTTTGGTGGTCTAACGAGTGATTCAGGAATTAAGCCTTTTGATAAATACCAGGATATTGACAAAGGCGGATATACCAAATTCAATGGATTGAAAACATACAATAAAGCTCTAAAAACCCTCATTGCCATTGGAGGTTGGAATGAAGGGTCTCGAAGATTCAGTGCTCTGGTTGCGGATGCGGAAGCTCGAAAAAATTTCATTAAAAATACTATTCGATTCTTAAGACAACATCATTTTGATGGTTTGGATTTGGATTGGGAATATCCAGCCGCGAGAGAAGGAGGAGAAGATCAAGATAAACCAAATTATGCTAAATTTATACAGGTACGCAAGTCCGATTTCCCTTCTTAATCATAATAAATAGTAAATAGAAAATAGTAAGTGATCCTAATATGCAATATTCAATATTCAATATATGCATTCAAAACTACCATCCAGATTTAGAAAGTAATTCAATTTGACAATATCTTTACATCTGCTGTTCTGTCATCTGTCAATGAGTATTTTATGACATGGATCCTCAATTGTCAATCGTCAATCTTCAATAGCTATTGTACTGCAAATTATAATATGTAATAAGCAATGATATTCTCAGCACTCACAATCAGCATTTCCTTGTAAATATCTACCTTCATCCATTTTAGAGTTTTGGGAACAAAAAAAACATCACAGTCCATTTTCTTGCTCTTCTTTTATCATTTTTATGGTTCCCAAATATGTACGAAATCTAAAACCTAAAAACCATTTGTACGTACATGATGTATGGTGTATGGCGTATGCACTTTCAAAGGACCAAGTACACCCACAGCACATGTTCAATGTTCAACTTTCATTGCTCTTCTTATTCTTCTGTCTGTCCAATGAACATCTTTTTTATTATTGTAATCATGATATGAAAAATGAAAGGTGGCCAATAATAGTTCTAATCAGTAGTGTATAATATATAGATAGACACAATGCGGTAATAAATATTATCCATATGGCTTTGAAATTGCCAATTAGCTTGTAAATAATCATATTCACTTGAGAAATTGTCAAAATCCGTACGACAGCAAAGCAGCATGCCTATAATATTGTGCATTATACATTATAGATGCAGCTCGTTTTTGATTGGGCATATGAATATTTGCATTTATTTGCATTAAGCATTAAACATTAAGGATGAACCTACAATGTACAGTGTAGAGTGTACGAATTTGGCAAATAAACATAGGCATGTCCAAAATCCAAAATGTAAGATGAGCAGTGAACAGTTATTGAGCCATTCACAAAATATGCAAGCACAAAGCACACACATGAATGGAGGATCTTACAAATATAAATAGAAAACTATTTTTTATTACTATGTATATGGGAAATGAGACAGTTAAAAACTAGACGGACAGACAGTACAGCTGTCAAGACACAAGACTCAAGAATCAAGACGCAATGTCAACAACAGTTTTTTCGAATGTAATATAGAGAAAAAAGAAAAATGAAAGTGAAAATAATGCAGATAAGTATTATACTTTACACTGTTATATTTCACTTTTCACATAACAATGGTATTGTTATTATTATTTTTATCATGGTGCGTAAAAGGTAAAAGGGTTCACTCTCGGCTCTTGACATGTTGGTGGATGAGTTTAAATAGAATAGAAGCAGAGAATTATAAATAAACTGAAATGGTCATCAATTTTTTGGAAGAGGTGATTTTGCCACGTTTGATTTTTAAATTTTGATGGTGGTTTGAAAAATAACGATTAAAATAATCAGTATCATTCTTTAGATCCTCTCGGTTTCATACGCATATTTATGTATACAATTTTATAAAACTTGAGATTTGAGACTTGAGACTGCCTCGTGGACTGACTGTGAGTTGTAAATTGTAGAAATATCTAGTTCCACAGTTGTGTGATGTACTAATCAAGCCTTTGTGAATCGCCGAGAGGAAAAATAGTAAAATAATAAAATGCTTCTCTTTTCTATCAGTGTGACATATTAATGTACATTGTACATACGTTGTTACAATATTAAAACCTTTATGTTGCAACATTATTGTCCATCTTGACTCTTGATTTTTGATGTAGATACGGGAGAATACGGCCTCACGTATCACCTTTTTTACATATTATGTCTGTAGCCTGTAGACCTTTGTCTTTTTAGTGATGATGGGAAAGGGGAAGCAATTCTATCGTTTTCCATTTCTAAATCTTCACTGTACAGATAAACTGTAATATAAAATGCTGTATTCTTGTTCCTTTCTTCAACTTGCTGATTCTTGATTTACTGGTTTGTTCCTTTTTATTCGTCTATATTTATGCAGACCATTATATTTTATGTACAGACTTTAAAAACCAACCTTGGCACAGTTTCCATGCTCAACACTCGAGTCTCGAGTTGTCAATAAACTTGAGAGATCCTGTGAATTCAACTAATTTTCACAAAAATTTCCATTTCATTTACACCAGCTGGAGTTCACTTGCTCAATGTACATACATTTATTATGTTATATATTATACATGCAGGAACTTCTACTAAATGCACACTGTACATTTTGTACAAACGGAAAGATGTAAGAGATAAAAGTATAAGTACACACGACACACAGTGTCAAAACAAACATCATTTTGCTGTACATAGTCGTATTTTTTATAATCATACCTTGACAATGTATCATGGATTTTTCGCTTTAGTAGAGAAAAAAGGTAGTAGAATTAGTAGTAGGAATTTCCTCCATGTATGGAGTATGGAGTATGGACTCACATATTTGGTTCATATCAGTGCTCTGATTGCTGATTGATCGTGTGAAAGGATGATGAAAAATGACTTTGACTATACATGGATTGACTTTAAGGAAATCGTGAGTCTGGATTAGCATTGACTGTCAATGTTAAATTTTTACTCTACTGTATGCATTGTTACTGTTATTGTTCAGAGCCCACAGTTCAATGCATGTATTATGTATTGTATTTAGTATCTAGTATCTACATATTATGTTTTGCTACAGCTTGGAGAGTTGTTGATGTGAAAAATTAAGTTGTTGTAATTGTAATTGTCCAACTCTCTACTCTCTACTCTATACATTGCAAGTTGTAAATTGTACATTGTCTACTAGTGCACTTGTAATTACAAAACAATGAGTTGCAACTTGCATATTGTGATTTAACAATGACGATGAACCTCCGAGAAGAATCAATTTACAATTTATTTACTAGATTTACTCGATTCTAGATTTATCTCATGTCTTTCATGTCTCAACTCCTTGATTGTCCTGTTCACCTCAGTTCAGCTCAAGTTTTCTGAGATTTGAGATTACACGTTTACGTTTTACATAGAAATTACATATTTACGCTATAATAAAGAAAAGGACAGTGAACAGTGATAAATATACACACTACACACGTTTTACGAATACGTCGCATACAACACATGTGCGACGTACATATGTTGGCAAACGTGAATTTTTATGCTGTATGATACACTGAATACTGAATGCTGTGCATATAAAATATAAAGGCTACAGCTAGTATCTAATATCTAGTAGCTAGTATAAAGTACGCTAAACTTGAATTGTGAATTGATCAAATTGATAAACAAGGAGATAAAGACAAGACAAGAGAGAGAGAGAGAGAAAGAAAACGTCTCATCAAATTTCTTCTGCGGTTGAATTTCTTTTCTGTATTTCAATTTTCATTGTTTACATACAATATGTTTTTTTTTACTTCCGTCTACTCTTGTTCTTACTTCTTACTTGTACGGAAATGACATTCACTATTCTGCTTATTATCATGCATTCGAATACTTTCGTACATTCCTCTCTTATCCACAAATATGGCAATACAGATATTTGCATATATAGTATATGATATTATTGTGGACTTGTCCAAGCATGAATACTTGTACATTGTACACTGTAAGACAAGAAAATTATTTGGAATTTAAAGTCATAATTCTCTTCGAGAACTGCTTCGAGTATTGGATTGGATTCTGTATGAGAATGAAATTTAGAGAAAATATTATGTAGAAAACAGTAACAAAACCAAAAACAAAGTCGTGTTTCTATTTAAATTGAAAGGGAGTATACAGATTTACAAATTCGTTGTAAATACTTTGCACATTGTATTCGATACTCGCTACTCGCCAATATTCATGAAACACACATCACACATGTGTAACACATTCACACTGAAAAAGGTTTCACTTTTAAGATTCTTCTACATTTTTCCCAATGGAATAGATCGGTTCATTTGTGTATTATTTTTTCTTACGATTACTTTTACTCTTACGATTACTTGATACTTTTAACTTGCACTATAGCTCGCATGTACAAATAAACATATCGTGTAAATTGAGTTTGACTGTCGAGTGTCGAGTCCATCGTCTTACTAAATTGACAGTACATTGAAGATTGAGGAGATGAGTTGGGAACCACACAAGGCACATCTTGTTTGCATCTTGTTTGCATCCAATATCTAAGAAAGAAGAATAAGAAATGAGAACAAACCAAAAAAAGCTATACAAAACACAAAACAAAATCACACATGACAATCATATCACAAAATAAAACGGACATTATCAATTTGGAGAGAGAGTGATTGAAATTATAAAGATGTTGTCAGTACAATTTGAAGTTTGTACTTTTGTTACCTACACCTTTACGGTTTTCTACTGACCAATGTCCATTCCTATTCCTTATTATTTAGTATCACTGTTTAAACTTTAAACTCATTTTGTCAGGTGTTATTGTTATAACGTAGTGAAATTACAAAGTTGTTATTATTATATCTGATAAATGTTTTGCGTTTTACATATTAAAAATTGAAAAGCAAATTGCTTATTGGTTACGAAAAGGAGCTGTCACTATTATTATTTGAAAATTATACTCCCATCAACCATCAACCATCAAACTGATTAAAATATTGTCAGGTCTAATTTAATATGCACACATCATGCATCATACGTGCAAGAAAGTCAAACCTACCATAGCACAATTGATATAATCAGAATAAGTTTTAGGAGAGTACAAATGTACTCTCATTCTTGTTACCCGTTCCTCGTAAAATAATTTGATTTATCAAGCAGCCAGTGTAATAATGCATAATATAGAAAGGTTCACAATTAATCATGATACAAAATACAAATGACGTGATTGATAATAATTGACATGCATATATGATGAATAAACTGAACTTTTGTCTTTACTTCCAGGAATTGCGAGAATCTTTTGAAGACGAGAGCCGAGCAACTGGTAGAAGTCGACTCCTTCTGACAATCGCTGTGCCCGCAGGAATTGAAACGATTGACAAGGGTTTTGATATCCCTAAAATAAATAGGTAAGTTTTATTTCGACAATTTTACCTTTGCCTATAACATATAAATTGATGGAAAGTGCAAAAAATCTTGCGAATCAATGATCAAAAACCTTAAGTTTGTGTTTATTCCATTTATGCGTATAATATATAAAATATTATAATAAGTATGACTACAAATTGAGGAAAAACAGAAAAGAAAACGGAATGAGAAATACAACAACAATAGGCAACAACTGATTACGTATAGAGATTAGTGATTTTCAATGTAAAAATTAAAAAGTATGTTGTATATTATTGCAATTGGAATTGCTATTATTATTAATATTATTATTATTATTATTGCTGTTTAGAATGTATTATGTATTATGTTTGACTTTGTAATTCATTCTTAGTAGTGGACTTGGTATTAGCAAAGGATTTAAACGTACGACCACACCCAGTAATTTAATACCCCTGTTTTTAACGAGTCTTGAAATGTCACGACATGTTGCTAAATTTGGAGTACATCTAACAGCACTACTATTTGTTACAAAGAACATTAAATATCCACTCATTCTCTCCTTTCAACAATCACTAATACTACTGCTAACTGCTAATACGATGTCCATCCAGTACTTACGAGTTACAAGTCACAATATATGCAATATACACACAGCTAGATACAGTAGAGTGTAGAATGCAAAGGTTCAGCATAAAAACTCTCACACCCTACTCCTTCGCTCCTTTTTTTCTTCTCCTTTCGTGAAAAATGAAAATATATGAAAAAAAACAACATTATTCGTTATTTATTATTTATTACACACGTTGTGCAAAGTACAGACCGGATTTTTGTACAATTAGTATTTGGTACATGAAAACTTTAGGTACAAATTATCTACAAAAATATGAAAATGAAAAGTATACAGAATACAGGCTGTATAGTTATTTATTTATATCTATGCACAAAATATTATACATTACAACTTTAATGTTCAGCTACGCACTCCACATTCCACACAGAACACAGAGAACACTTGGGATTAAAAAATCATTCTTAATAATATATATTTGTACATTTAGAATTTAGATACATTAAATATTAATTTATACATGCATGAAAATGAAATTACACACAGGGTTCAGGGTACAATAAACAGAACCATGAGACTAATTTCTCCCATTATTCATTAATAAATTTTGTAGGTCCTCGGAGATATTTATCTACAGTCTCGATACTTTCAGATATCTACGCATAGTCATTCATGGAGAAACATTGACATCAGACATCAGCGGGATGCTAATCTGTGGTATAAAGTACAAAACATGGGTCGATGCGTGATACTATGTAATTTTAATGGAGATTTTCTTTCACAAAGATTTTTATTCAGATTCCTTTTTTTATGCTCAGATCTCAAATCTCAAATCTCTGAATGTTGTATGTATGACTCTACAGGAATTATAATAATAATTATTATTATTATCTTTCCTGACAGTAGGCAGTAAACAGTAGGTCAAGTCCTTTTTCTGTACAAAACCCTAATTTTGTATTCTGAACATGGGAAAGACATTGTCTTGCATCTGAAATGCTAAATGTCAAAACCTCAAAACTCAAAACTCGAAACATGTGTATATATTGAGCATTGAGCACTGTAAGTGTTTTTTTTTCAATAAAAAAGCTAATGAGCAAAACAGTGCAGAATAGCATGCAAGACTGTCAAGTTTCGTTTCCAATGTAATGTTAAATTATCTTTAAATTGTGCTTTTAGATGCAGAAAATACTGTCTTTGATTCTTTTCTTACGCGTAATGACAACAATAGTATTGTTCTGTTCTGTTGTATGTCCTATCTCGAGCGTCGTATAGCTACGTAAACTGTCGCACTGTCGCCAGAGGAGAATGAAAATAGAAAATAGGAATAAGTAAGCCTACACAAGAAAAATTCTTAGTGGGTGAAGAAATTAGTCTCGAAAGGTGATATTATTAACAGGTCGTTAAGAGTTTCGCAAATTTTCTCATTACATTTCTATTTTCCATATCAAAACTATTTAAACCCACTGTGACGGCGGTAAAACTAGTCGTGAACATTGAACATCCGAGATCACAGCTAATAGCTACATTGATTATTGTTCTGAATTCATAGAATATTCTGTTTTGTGCTGCATACATTTACATATTATGTGTCTCGTCAGTCGTCAGTGAAAAAACTGTGCAGATGTCTGAGATGTCAACAATACATTAAAATATATTTAATTTTTGCGACTCGCGACTCTTTTTCTTCCATTTAAGTAGTGACCAGACCAACGAATGACAATAATTATTGTACTGTCATTTAAATTTTAAAATGACTGTTTAATATGCCTAATGCCTAGTACAGTGTGGGATAAATGCTTTTAAACGTTACACATACATTGGTGTTCAGATACTGAGAACAGAGTCGGCAGGGAAAACGGTTATGCAGTTTCATTACACATTACACATGAACATTTAAGAATCATTAAGCAGAGGAGGGAAAAAAATTTGAGTCATGTACAAGATGTTAATTGCAAACTGAAAAGTGAGACTCTTTTGGACATTGGACATGCATATCAACTTTTGTCAAAATATGATAGTATGAAGTACGAATAATGAGCCGGCAAAAAAGCAAAGACATGACGGTCTGAGTTCTAAAGTCTGAAGTCTGAATATGACATTTAATTATTTTAAATCTGAAGAAATTGCATATATAATGATGACGAGAACTCCAAACTCCAAACTCCAAACTCCAACAATGTTGAATTTTTAACAAACCAAACGGAAAAAAGTCGTTCGTTTTAAATCCAAATCTTAATGTCTGTTACATGTTGCATCTATCATTGTTACGTTTTTAGTTGTTACATTATCATTATATCTGTATTTATGAGGTTTGCACGTTGAACGTTGATTGTTCCAAGTCTTGTACTTAGATTGTACTGAGGAATTTTCACTTTTGGGCATTATAAAATATTTGACAATAGGAAACAAAAAGTCATGAGTCTTGAATCTTGTGTCTTTGAGTCTTGACTGTAAAAAAACCAAAGTATTATACAATAGGCAATAGTAATAAATTTTTTTATTCATTCCTTCATTCACAGAAACGTGGACTTTTTTAACATCTTAACATATGATTATCATGCCTCGACGGAACCACAGGCAAATCATCATGCACCACTCAAATCCGCTGGAGGATATTCAGCCTACGATTACAAAAGTCAGCTAAACATTGTAAGTTGATGGAATTATGTATTATGTACGATATTATTACGTCTACCATGATATAATATGCTCGTACAATATTTAACATTTAACGTCAAAGTACAAAATATGCAGAGTACATAATATATACATGTCTTATGCATGTAGGAACAAAATTTACATGTTTTATCTTTTATCTATTCAAATATTTTATTCTTTAGGAATACACAATTCAGCATTACCTTCAAGAAGGAGCAGATGCGGACAAACTCGTTGTCGGTTTACCAACTTATGGACGGTCTTACACTTTGTTCAATGCCGAAAGTACTGATGTTGGTGCTCCAGCTTCCGGTCCTGGAACTAAAGGGAAATTCACTAAAGAGCCCGGTTACCTCGCCTATTACGAGGTATGTTGCAATTTTGAGTTTTTCCATCATGCATGTAAATCTACGATCGAGGACTGTAATAATACAGCGGAGAAAAGAAACATTTTCTTATGCGGAAAATGAGATATTGTACATAAGCACATAGTTGTGAAGGGACACAAACACTAGGTTTTTATTCTATTAAATACTTTGCTTGCATTTTGAGTTTCTTGCTTTGCTTATTTTCAAGTTGAAGATTTATGCGGTAGGTAAAGAGTAAAGAGTAGTGAGCAGTGAGAATTGAGGATGATGAACAGGATTAAAAATAGATTAAATTTCCCTTTTGTCGAGTACCTACTTTTAATCGCTTGCATCGTTTTCTTCTAAGTAATTGTAATTACTCAAAGTAAAATTTGTTGGATTTTCATCGTAAAAGTAATATTATTATCATCTGACTTAACAAAGCAGAGCACATTTGAGAACTGCACATTACACAGACAAAGCTACATTTTTGTTTATTTGTTTCTTTTCAGTTGAGTTGCACAGTTTTAATTTCTGTATCACACAAGTGTGAAAAGTGAATAATCTCTCTTTTAAAATTTTACCACTTGAACGAAATCTTTAAACTGCACACTTTTCTCTTCTCAACTGCAATGTATTTAAACCAAACAAACTATCGAGCATACGGAATGGTATATATGAATTAGCTGAAATGTGATGTGTATGATTCCCAAGATATATTATATATATTTACATATACCTTTTAGTTTTTGATATTTAATCGTAGTAGTAATTAATCTCCAAAAAGGCATGAGTTCAGTCGTTGCCGTATAGATTATAGATATACACTGTACACATTTATATTTATATTTAGATTCGTATGTACACAACTGCAATTGAAACTAAAGAAGCTCAACGTGTAAATATGTGCTTTCAGGAATGAAAAATGAGGAAAAATCTACAATCTACAGTCATACATATCACTGTATATCAGACATCAAGTAAAAAGCAAAATATATGATGGATGCGTTCATGTGCTTTGAATCGAATTTTATTAGTGTTGTTAGATTTGATAACTGAGCAATTTTATTCACCTCTTGTTTTTCTCATACTTTATACTGTATGTACGTGGCACTGTACAAAATAGGAAACTGAAACAAAAATCCACAGATATCAAAGATCAAAAGTTGTATACAAGATACATATACATTTAAACTTGGCCTAGAACCTAAAAGACCAAATGGCAAAACCACAAGGATGATACGAGTAATCAAAGATAAACTTTTAAAATTTAGCATACAATTCCATTTTATTTAATCATAATGGTAAATGCTAATGGTAGTAAGTAGTAAGCTAAAGGTTGGTATTTATTATTTAGAGTAAGGGGAATGGGTTCCAATTTACCTATCATCTATCTTTATGTATAAAATGCAGCAAGTATCAAAGTATCGTCATCCACAAATTACAGCATTTGTATTGTTTCTTGTTTCCCAGTCCCTTTCACACTATCAAGTATTATTATTATTTCAGATTTGTTCCATGTTCTATATGTCTCTCTCATTTTATTTTTTTATGGTCTATCTGAATAGCTATACGCATTTTGCATTTTGAATTTTTGTAGAGTAGAGCAGTAGAGTTTGGTGCTTGGTGTTTGGTGTTTTGTGATTAACCGCAAGTCAAGCAAGAGAAGTGGGTAAAAAGTCGTGTACCATCACTACTACTTCTTCTACTACTAGAGCTGTTCAATGCTGTACGAATTCCGAATTATTTAGGCTAAGTATAAAGTGTAATATATAAGTGATATATTATATATATCCTATATACTCTCTCCGTATACCGTGTCAATCTGTGAGCATAGTGAGCATAGTCTGCTTCTCACGTGAAGAGATCAAAGATACCATACACAAGACACAAGATCAAGATAATCTAAGACAATTACTTTCCTCTATTTTTTTCCCTGTACTGTACGCCAAACTGAACTCCTTTAACTTATTCTTCGTCTTTTTGTGTTCATCTTTTAAACATCGACGGAAGTCACCAAAAGATGAAGATGATGAAGTTAAAAAAAAGTGTGTATAGTGTATGCTCATTCCTTGTGCATGTTCTTGTGTCTTATGTCTTGTGCTTTACTCTTTTAATCACTCATCTTCATCATCATTATGATCATCGTCATCCTCATCCTTATAGCTATAGTCATCATCTTCAGCATCATCATTAACGTGTGGAAATAAAAATCTAAACTTTCCTCCACTCTAAACGCACGCCAAAAGATAAAAGCCAAAAAGTTATATGCATAATGGATAATGGATAAGCTAACTACAAGTACAAGTACAAGCACAAGCATGTTGATTGTAGATATAAAGAATGCACCTTTAAACAGTATGAGAGGGAGAAGCTTCATCCTAAAAAGAAGAAAAAGAAAAACTAAAAACAAGATGACATAGAAAATATCATAATATAATATAATATAAAGACAGTATAATATGTATAAGCTATAAACATGAGATAAAAGATGTTGAAGATGCACACCAGATATATTTGATAAATAGTTTGCTTCATTTTAAGTACTCTCAGATTCTACTCGTTACTCGTTCCGTCTTAATATGTAAAGAGATTATACCATAAAGAGACATTTCTTGACAGCCAAATAATGTCATCTTCCTTCCTTTACTGACATTCTTTTATTATTCAAGTTTATGCATATATTATGATATGAGAGTTTGTAAAAATATATAATATATTTAAATATATTGCTCCATATAGAACTCAGCTCTATACTCTAAGTACATAATATATAATATATATAATATATTATGCTGATACATGGTGGCTGTACGTAGTAAACGGCAAGCATAATGCTTTCAATTTGGCATTATTCTTTTCATTAGATCATGTTCATTTTTCTCTACACAAATTCATCATGGGGTGAACGTTGAACGTGATTTTTGCACATAAAGTCCCATACTTTTCTCTAATTATATAAAATGCTACAAACTACAAGGATTGCAACACGTCAAGACTCTCGTCAAGTTTAAAGATTAAATGTGTACTGCTTGATCCTTCGTGTTTCAGTTTTATTGTTTATTGTTTTGTATTTGCGCAGTGGAACGTGACTGATTAATCAATTTAGTGCAAGAACGCATGATGACAAGTTCTTGGGAGCTAGTATTAAAAATCCATATCCACGGCACAATATGTAATAATGCACTAAATTTGAAATAATGATGATGTTGATGATGATGACGATTGTGTACTGTATACAAAATACAAAGCAAAGACAAAAAACACAATAACATATGTGTGATGCATGATGATGGAGTAGATCAAATTGATATGTCCTTTGGAGAAGAAGATGAAAAAGAAGAAGCACCAACTCAACATTATCATGATAATAACACAGTTCAAGTGATTTATGGTTGATTCACTTGAATACCAGAACAATTTAATGTGATACTTCTACTAGAAACAATTGGGACAGTTTTTCACAAAATTTCTCACCCTTTTCTGTAAATAATAGTGTACAAAGTCCATGTTACTTACTTCTTACATACCACATACATCACTACAACTTTATACATTGTACATTTTACATTGTACTTTAAGCTAGGAAAAACTTGACATGAAATGTTTACAAAGTTTAATGTTGGTCATTGGAAGTTGGTAGTTGGTGACATGCAAAATAATTTCCTTCTTGCTGTACTTTGTACATAAAAATGGATTGTGTATATTGCTTTCGTATTGTGTATCCGTCATCATTCATCAGTCATCAGTTTTGTCTTTGTCTTTGTCTCTTTATTACCTTAGAAGTGTGACAGGGTAATGTGATACAGCTCTTAAATGTAAAAAACACATGTAATGTTTACTACATTATACTGCATGTCACATGTCACTTTTACTTTCCACTCTTATTGCAAATGTATGAGTACGTTTGTGTTTGTGTTGTCAGACTATCAATTAAACAACAACTTGAATTTGAATTAATTAAGCAAAAACTCTGCACACACATATTTAATTATTTATTACACATTTGACATTACACATGGCCCATTATTCTATGTGTGTGTCATAAACTTTGCCACGTTTTCCTTTCAAAACCGTACACAAGGCTCATTTCAATAACAAAGTGAGGAAAAATGAAATTATTTGATACTCTCTCGAGTCTTGAGTCAGAAAATCCTCAAAGTCCTCAAGATCCGGTTTGCAATAAAACAGATTAGATTGCTTCATAATTTATAATTTATCATGGACAAAAGATGCACAAGAACAACAACACGAACAGTACAACCTCTGATCAGAGATGTTTAATAAGTATTCAATATTCTTGCACCTTGCTAAAACAAGAAAGGCTAAATAC
This sequence comes from Sminthurinus aureus, assembly GCA_034698265.1. NCBI lineage: Eukaryota > Metazoa > Arthropoda > Collembola > Symphypleona > Katiannidae > Sminthurinus > Sminthurinus aureus. Next base: position 340 of record JAQGBH010002426.1, on the reverse strand, counting down.
TAAATGCGGAAAATTAGAAAAATTAACGGATAAAATTGAATTTAAATAGATAAAATTTTAAATATTAGATAAATAGCGTCAAGAGTTTACGAGAATCTAAAATGTTTCACCTTTTACCTTTTTTCAATGCAAAACCGTATGAAATGCTATGGGATTACACATTACACATTATTATTGTACTAGCCGTACCCCGCCACCATGTGGCGGAAAACTCCTAAAAGGCTTGCTTAGGCAGTGAGCAAAAATTCAGATGTCCTGCCAAAATTCAAACTTCCCGCCAATATTCAAACTTCCCGCCAATATTCAAACTTCCCGCCAATATTCAAACTTCCCGCCAGTA
>JAQGBH010002425.1:0-24605 GCA_034698265.1 Sminthurinus aureus | reverse complement strand
CAAAAAAAACCCCATGTGATTTGGTCAAGCCGTTTGGCTGGAACCGTGAAAAGAACAGACGGACAGACAGACAGACAGACAGACGGACAGACAACATGATAGAATAAGGGGAGCTCGCTTCGCTCGCTCCCTAATTGAGCATTGAGCATTTCTTGTAAATACGTAGGTAAATGTCGCTGCAATTTCTAAAATATGAAATGGGTATTTTCCTCAACTTGTTTAACTTGAGTTAACATTGACCTTTTACTGAAAAAAAGAAAAACGGCCTTGTCGTTTCAAACTCAAAGTGTAGAAAAATATACGTTTACAGATATTTTTATACCTCCTTACACATGCATATCTGCATTTTTATAAAAATTCTCATCATGAATCATGACATTATTATGATATTATACATTTATGGTGTTATAAAAATACACCACATCATATCACATTGTCTATGATTAAGAGATAAAAGCTCAACTTTATAAGATACAAAGTGAGGTTATCAAGTTGTTTATTATTAGGTATAATAATGCACATTATAACTTGCAAATCTTAACAGTGGACAATATAAAATATATATAGCTTTAGCATGTATCAGGTATCATGTTTGCTGAAAGAGGAAGGAAGGAAAACGACAAGCGAGTGACAAGCGAGTACATGTGTGAACTTTATAAGCATTACACATTATATTTTACATAATACACAAGACTGTAAAGGCCGTTTATCATTTAAAAATAGGAAAATAACAATTCACCTTTACATAATAATAATAATAATTTTTTGAGATTTAGTTAAACGAGGGAATTTTTTAAAATTGTAGGATGTGATAATGACAGAAAAATTTGGTGACAAAAAAATTGCCTTTCTTTCTTCCTTTGATATTTTTATAATCGATGCTGATAGTATCTTAATTTGGCTGCATTAGTCATTTTACAACTAATACAGATACAGATGCAGATGTAGTTCTACATTCTACCTGACTGCCTACTGCCTACCTTCGGATTAATTTTTTTATCATTAAATTACTATACATTGTACATTGTGCCTTTCAAGAGTATCTGTACATATAGGAGTTACACAATTCCTTTGTATAGCCTCAAATATCTCAATTTTGACTCTTTGCTTTTGTACTTTTACACATGTACAATGTAAAATGTAAATGTTGTGTACTTTCGGAACCTTCTTTTCAAAAACAAAGCAATAGTCCATGGATCGGTGAACATTAGTTTTAGTCATGCAAATGATCCTACCATAAATGTCATTAAAAGTCTGAATATTTTTCTCTGTCCTCTGCACATGTACAATGTAGAATAATTATCGTAGAACTAGCTGACGGAATGTCTGTCTGGTTTTACTACCGCATTCTGTTTTCTGTACAAAAACTGCTGAAAGGTTTGCGAGTTGTGTTCTGTTTTATTTTTGAAATAGAACCTGCACCCTGCATGCGAAATTCTTGCATCTCCATTTACACTCTTCACTCTCCACTCCTGTGTGTAGTGTGTAGTGTCATTCTTGAATGCATAAACAAAAGCAAAGCATGCGAAAAGAAAAGTTGATTGGTTGTATTCAGACTTGAGATTGTACTACACATTTGGAACAACAGTAATATTATGATTCAATAATGTATTATTATTATTACGCGAGTGTCTAAAAAATTACAATGATATGGTAGTTATAATAAAAATAATTTATAAAGATTCATGATTCAATAAATTACATGAAGCTATTCCAAAATGAAAACTGAGAATCATCCACACTCGACATACCATATTATATACATCTAAAAGGATATTTGATATTTGTTAAAAATTACGAGTACAAAACTCTTATCACAGTCAAAGTGCATTGCATTCTATGTGTGTTCAGAATGCAGAATGCAGAGTGTAGAACAGTCCAAATGGAAACAAATAACAACAAAAATAACAATAATGATCGACGTAATAAAAAGAAAGTCCGATCTCAACTTGAGAATGCTTAATGCTTCATGCTCAATACAAAATACAAACTCCAAGATGTACATAATAAACAAAATGGTAGTGGTAAGCAGTAAATGCATAGCATGGAGGATAGGCAATGTTAGAATATAAAAATATCATATGTGTGCAGATAATTTGCTCGAATAATTTGTAAATATTGTTAGAAAGTCAAATGGATTGTTCCAAGTTGAAATAATAATGATAATAATAATAATAACAATATATAAATACATACAAATGTAGATAGTAGATACTGTTTGTCTTTACTTGCAGAAGGCCTTTCACATCTTATACAAAATACAAGCTATACAAACGTAATCTGTACATTGTACATATAATATTTTATATTATAATAGACTGAAGGCGGGGACCGTAGACAACAAATAACAAAAATAATATTTGTACAAAGACCTCTGTGTAATAATACATTATAATATCCACGTAAAATAATCCATAATATTTTTTTTAACCAATGTACTTTGTACATAGTTTGACTCGAGTTTCGATTCTCGATTCTCGAGTACTGTGTCTTGTGTCTATATATATATTTGAGACTTGAGACTTGATTCAAACGATACAATTGAGCGATTCATGCACAGGTTTCTTTTTACACACAAAAATTAACTGATCCATAACAGTAAATTTACAATGTTTTATAACACACTCATGTGATAAATTGAACTTCCCCACCCAACAGAGTTGTAGTTGATAAAATTAAAAAGATGAAGAGCTGAACGCTAAACGCATCTCTCTATTCTCTACATGTTTCTAATGAATTGACTTTTCAATTAGCTCTGCATCTGCAAACTGTACGGTGTACAGTCCCTTTGAAATTTGAAATATAGTTATAATTTGCTCATTTTCTTCAAATGTACATATAGAGCTTTTGTAATGTTGACTTGAATCTTGAGTTCAGAGTTCAGAGTCAGATGACGAGACGATCCTATTCAATATAAAAAGTACAAGATGCAAAACGTTTGTAGACTTTCATCGAATTCTGATTTCTGATTTCAAAAGACTACAAGAAAGTCTCACTTGCTGTCGAATGTCGAATGGACATTCTTTTAATTAAGAAGAAAGCGTTACTTTTCCTTGTTTTACAAAATCTAATTCAAAAATTCAAACACGAATTCAATTTTGTTTAATCAAAAATATTTGCACTACAAAATTTCAATTTCCAATATTTGTCATTTGTAATTATTTGTACTTTGAAATTTGTAATACATTATGCTAAAGTTTGTGACAAAGACAAAATTTCCTGTGAAACTAGAGCAATAAAAAGACGAAGAAGAAAAAGAAAAACAACAATCAGACACACTACAAACTACAAACACATTGTACGTGTATTTGGTTTGATTTTTGGATTGTGAACAGAGAAGGACGAGAGTAATTGTAAATAAATAAGGATGATGACGTCCAGCCCTTTCATTTAAAATTCACAGGCGACAAATTAGCTTGTTGACACAATTTAGTTAAATCGTGTCGTGTCGTCCTCATATAAGTATATATACAAATTGAGAAATTAGTTTGAATGAAATGGAAAAAAAACGAAGAGTAACAAGAAAAGTACATACATACATACATACATACATTTGTAGACGAACAAGACTCATCATATATTCTTAAAAATTATGTTCAAATGAAAACGTTTCATTGTATTCGTCCCAGTCTTAAAACTTTTAAGTATGGTATTTGGTATACATGGCAAATTTTTAACTGGATCTCATGCTCTAGTGAAATATGTACCACATACCATATGCATCTCTGCACCAGTCCGTCTCCTTCCTGTCGGCTGTCGACTGTCCGCAAAGCATCTCAAATCTCAAGCCGTATTGTTTTTAAAATTTGTATTTAATTTGCCAAAAGGAACCCACGCTCATCATCAACTACTAATGAAAGATGCGTGTGTTTATTGTTTATGGGCTGCTGTTTGATTTCTGTATTCACAGAGATGTGTACAGTGTATAGTTAACAGAGTAGGAAATAGACCATTCTTTCATTTACCCACTTTTCACCAAAAACCTAAACCCCATTTCGAGTTATTATACTTACAAACCTTTTACTTTTCCACATTCAGGTTTTAGGTTCATTTCTAATTAAAATAGCAATACAATTATTGGACTTTAAATAATTTGATACTAACTTGAAATCAGTAGTACAAATTTTAAACCCTTTTTCTATTTTCAATACAAATGCCATAATATATATTGTATATATATTTGATATTAATATTCACGTACTTGTTTTCCTCTTAAAAGTTCCTAATAAAACATAAAAAACAAAATACATCCTTTACACTACTATGTGATACATGATAGCATATTATAGAATACAAAAACAGTTCAAAATACCCTGTGTATATAGTATATACAAATATTTTGTATTCATTGAAAATTTATCACAGAAGAGAGAAGAGCTGTTCATTCCTCATTCCTCAAGTCCTTTGAGAGTGAATGAATCAAAACATGACATCCGGTCCAAAAAAAAAGTAATAGTACATGCACACGCGTACATATTGTGCAGTAGGTAGTGACTAGTGACGGCAGAATTACGACTAGTTAACGTTTAAGAAAAAGAAGACGAATTACTAGTATATGTACAATGTAGAGGTGAGGAGCATAACATGAAACATGAAAAATATTCTCCTACGAGACTCTTGACTCTACATTCTATATTCTACATTATATAGAAAGAAAGAAGGAAAGAATTAGAGCTGAACTTTATTTTTTATTTTCTATCCTCTCCTCTCTTCTCCTCTACTGACTTGATTCAGTTTTTGTGAGTGTGTTATGTTTCATGTTGTACATTGTAAATATTTTGTATTTTATACTTAATCAGTGTACATATACATATAAATATATATGTATAATATGTTTTTGAGCTTCAAGCCTTGAGTCTTTAGAGACGAGTCATTCTATTTGCAGGTGTATGGACTTTTACGAGGAGGAACAGTTTCTTTACTTTTATCTTGGATTATAAAACATGTGCAAAACCAAACTTTGCACAACTTCTCATAATTTTTACTAATACACTACGCAATCCCAAGAGCTGTCCTTTTGGTCACATAAACTACATGCTTTTACAATAAACATATAAAAAAATCAGCATTCAGGGATGCATAGTTTCTTCATAATCAAACAAAACTTTTTAGGTGTCAAAACTAATTTTGTACAGTTTTAAATTTTGACCAATTTTTTTAGTCCAAATTTTTTTGCTGTTCGTCTACAGGTTGTTCTAAAATTGTGGCCTTACAGTATATGAGACTCACAAGTTTTTCCTATATAACAGTGGCATTAAGCCCAGTAGAAACTCAAAGGGTAGCTACAGACAGGACAAGTTCTGAAAGTACTCAAAAAAGTTTCATCGCTTCAGAGACATTATGGTAAAATTTAATTTGTGGATAAACTGAAGTACTAGGCGTTTAGTAAAACATAGAATTTGCAGTAGAAAATTATGGTTGTTTTGGTAGTATAAATTGCAAGTCTCGTAAATTATGTTTGGATTTTATGCAAAAAAATTACTAGCCATCTACGAAAAAGGGCTAAAATTTTTTTCTGTCCGGTTGAGAAAGAATTTTGATTCTATTTTATGAGATCCAGGAATGCTTGAATCCTGCAAGTAGAAGTTTTACAAACAACCACCATTTAGCTAAAACATGCAGAATTCCTATGCAGTTTGGAGTCATGGTTTCAAAATTGTGTCAGAATAAACATGGACGATTGAAAAACTTCAGCTTATAGAAATGATTGGAAGTAGCACATTTTTGCTACAACTCTTAACTGGCAGCTCCATATTTTCGGATGTACGTAAACCAGAAAACTCCTAGTTACTGAAAAATGCTCAGACTTTACGAAACTGTTGCTTTGGCTTGGCGCTATTACAAATTTTTTGAAAAAGTCACTTACTAAACAAAATTGTTGTTCTTGGTCATTTTACAAAAATCCTTGTAAGATCTACAAATCAAGAGCTGCTGAAAAGACACAAGCAGAATCGGCAGTGTATATCATTGTCAATTAAACAGAACCAAAAGCTTAGATCGATTCCAACTTTTTCGATTTGAAAACATAAAATGTTTTTTGGAAATCACTGTACAAAATTATTTTTGACACCCAAAAAGTTTTGTTTGATTATGAAGAAACTATGCATCCCCGGATGCTGATTTGTTTATATGTTTATTGTAAAAGCATGTACTTTATGTGACCAAAAGGACAGCTCTCGGGATCGCGTCGTATATTGGGAAAAATTATTAAAAGTTGTGCAAAGTTTGGTTTTGCACATGTTTTATTGTATTATACGATACATAGAAACGCGTATTAATAAGTACACATAGGCTTTTGATGACGAGGATCATGGTTCATGATGAAGTACTTCACTCTACCCATAAAGTAGAAACTCAGAATTTGCCCTATACATTGTATATATGTATAAAATGTAGGTAGTAGGTATACAATCCTGACTTTACTTTTATATAGTTATTTTTTAAAAGGCCTTTGCCTTCATATATCATCCATGTATGTATGCCTTGAATCTTGAATCAGTTTCTCCTCGTAGTTAAGTCAGTATAGGTAAATTTTATACGGTTCCTTAGACACTTGTTCTTTTTTTTTTAAAGGCATATTTTATAGATTACAACAAGAACAAGAAAGAGCACCTTTGTTTAACCTTTGATAAACTTGAGGTAAAGATGTAATATATTATAAATTATAATGTACAATGTGCAAGAGTGTTAAGGGAAAAAAAGAAGGGGATCTTGATCTCTTCGTTTTTATTATCATTATTTATTTATGATTGGTATCGTAATCATAAAAACCACTTTTTATCATATTGTGTGATGAGGTTAAAACCTTTCAAGTACCTATACTTTGTTTATTTTGAATGTGTGTGTAGAGAGTAGTGTACTATACTGACTGATTGACTGAATGATATTTGATATTAGATGAAGATGTGTGAAACATTCATTCATTCATTTGAATTTGGAATTTGGAATAGCGTGAAAAGGAACATCACCATTAGATTTCTACTGTCTTGTGTTTACATCTACATGTGCACTTTTATTTTTAGTGAAAAAAACACCCACACACCTTTTGAATATTTAATGAAAAATTGGCAGAACTAATCTATAATTTACAAGCACACTTTTATTTAACTTTGCTGTGTATGATGTATGACATTGTATTTTGAATGCAGTATTCACATGTTATACACATTGGTTGTAAATGCATTTCATTTTCATTTCGTTTCACCTTGTTCACTGCTCACTGCTCACTTTGTTTAATAATATGGTACTTATCGGTAGTTTTTTTTTGTAGTTTACGAAAAATGGATAAACTTTTAAACATCATTTGAAAAATACGATAGTCAAAGTCTATTTTAGTCCTCAGGTTTTTTTAGCACATTTTCACAAAAAAATAGCAAATGTTATAGACAAAAGCAATAACCAACACCAATAAAAACAAAATGTAAATTGTAAAAGCACAATCATTGTTATTATACAAAAAAGAAGTAATTGTGTGTCATGTAATCTGTAAAATAGTAGAAGATGAAGAAGGATAATGATCTTTGAACTACATACATTTAAACAATTTACGCATGTACCATAATATGTTATGCGCTTCTTCATTTACTTTTTAACTGTAAAATATAGCGTAAAGTAAAGTAAAGCAGTTCGCTAATCAAAACAGAGTTTATTACGATGGGTAATAACACAATAATTATTGTACATGGTATTAACAAGCTACTCCTTAACTTTGTAAGAATTTGCACGTAGAGTTCATCTGATGTAGGAAGTTGTAAATACATAATATTTAATGGACAAAGGGTATAATGTATAAACGGTAGAATCGTGGTTTACTGTTTGATTATAAATATGTAACATATACGTAGTTCGTTCATTCGTTAGTTGGTTTCACCTATAGCTTTGTATACTTTGTACCCTATTTTAATTAAATTGAAACATGATTTTATTACATGATTTTAGAATGTGGTCAAATATACACACGCTCAAATCGGATAGTGGGAGGTGCCGATAGTCCCTTTGGTTCACACCCGTGGCAGGTCCTTAATTAATCCAAACTTACATTGAACTCCTGTAATATTATAAATTACTACTAACTACATACATATAGATCAGATTCATAAGTTGAAGAATAATCTATTTTTGTTTTGTTTTTGTTTTATACAGGCTGCAATTATAAAACAAAGTTTTCTAAGCAAGAGAATAGCTTGTGGAGGTGCATTAATCAACGAGCTCTGGGTCGTCACTGCTGCGCACTGTAAGTTTTCTACAAATTACAAATATGATAATAATAATTATTGATAATTTGATCATATTTCGTTCAAAATAAATGTAAGCAGATAAAATTCAAACTAATCAAAATATTTGGTTTGTTCTATTTCTTCTTGTCTAAAGGTGTTTACTCGACCCCTATTAGTAGCTTAAAAGTTAGACTAGGAGAATGGAATGTTAGACAACAGAATGAAAGATTTCCTCATGAAGATTTCTCTGTGGAAAAAAAAGAGGTATAGAAATCAAAATAGAATTCAAAATCCAAGCTATTTGATATTTGATGTACATAATATAAATAACATTTTGTGTTTACAGATTCATCCAGCTTATAATCCTGCTGATTTCCGTAATGATTTAGCATTACTAAAATTATCACGACCAGTTCAATTCAAAGAACACATTGTACCTGTTTGTCTTCCAAAATATAGACAAACTTTTGAAGGCAAACACGGTACTGTAGTAGGATGGGGAAGAGTGAAACATGGATTAGCAACTACCCCGTCTCTTTTACAAGAAGTATCAGTAGAAGTAATTACGCAACAAAGGTGAGATTCTTATTTTGTCTTTCACTCCCATAATACAACACATGACAATAACAATTGTTTGAGTAAAAGATGAAATTACAACAATATCAACTAAAACAAATAATATTATTATGTAAAATTTTATTTTCTATTCAAAGATGCCAAGACTGGTTTAGGAGTGCAGGAAGGCGAGAGACAATTCATGATGTCTTTCTGTGTGCCGGTTATCAAAACGGGGGAAGAGATAGCTGTCAAGGAGGTGCGTCTTTTTTAGATATTACTAATTTTTTTCAACAGCCATACGAATTATTAAAAAACTCATTAATCTTTGATTAGATTCTGGAGGACCATTGACAACGGAAGTAGACGGACATTTCACTCTGATCGGTCTGGTATCGTGGGGTATTGGTAAGCAAAATAACTTTCTCAATGTAGTTCAATTGGTATACTCTTACAGTAGGGAGTTCTTGATTACGTACAGCCATGCAATCCAACTTCAAGTCACTTTTTGAAGGTAAACCTGGGACTTTTCGATCATGGTCCCAGCGAGAAAGTTGTTGCAAATGCAATTTACTAGAAAAGTTATATCACATTATTCTAGGTCAAGTAGTTTGGACACTGTGACCCGAAACGTGAGACAGGGTTAAAATCGACAGAGCTTTACATTACGTACACCTTGAATAAATGCATAAATTTTTAGGTGAAATCGCATAGTTTTTAATACAAACTATTTTTATTATTAAAGTCCATTCAATTTCACGTTTAGTATGCTAACACACATGTTTTTGCGATCAATGGTTACTTCACAATTAATTTTTTACAATTTTCGGTTTAACCTCTTCTTTACGGACTTAACGCAGCCGAGCTAGAGCTTAGAAATAAAAACCCTTATAAGAAAACCCGCCATCCCGCGTCGAATGGCGGGTTGGTTGCCATGGTAACAACCATTGTGCAAAAATATTTCCGTACGGAAAATCCCGTATACCGTAGAGAAGAGGTTAAACAAGTGCATTCTCGATTCTCGTGTCTAGTTGAAGTGATGTAGACTGTAGTGAAAGTTTCTCAAAGTTAAGCAAAAACCTTTGTTCCTTTTTTGGCATGATTTCGACTTATGATTATGACGTAACCATCTCTTCATTACTTCTTTGCAAACGGATTTTAGGGATATTTTCTAACACTTTTTGCTACCTTGATTTCAAAATCCAACATGTTCAAGGTTTTCCTGCATGTCCACCTTTCCATTTCACCATTAATATTTTTATATGCCATCAACATTTTTTTTCGCACCTTTTTGAGTTGGTCGCTTCTCAGATTTAAACACGAAAATCTCCGTCAAAATAATGCTCAGGACATGAAGAGAATCATTTTGAGGGGTCACGTGACCATTTTCAAAATTCAATCAAATTTAATTCATGCAAAATCGTGAGTTATTTCATACCTACAACCTAACCATTAAAGTGCGCAACCTCAGACCAACCACATTTTGTTACCCATGCAAAAGGCACTTTTTATGCAAAAATGAGAAAAATAGTTTGTCCATAACACTCTGTAAAAAATTATTAAAGCCCAAGAAAAGGCCCAGAATCCTCAAAACTGAGAAATTTTTAAATTTGATTAGTTCTTAAGGCCGGGTCTGCGTCAAAGTATTTTTATGCTGTGAATCAAGTTTGTAACTTTTGTAGATCGCACCTCAAGGGGTTTTCATTTTGAAAGTAAAATGAAAACCGTTTTGAGAGTAAAATAGTCTATTGTTTCAGTTTGTGGAAAAGTTATCAGTTTGATCGGGTCAACTAAAATCTAAAATACAAAAGTTGTTGGCGGTGGTCTGAATTTACTAGTTCCTTTTTACCTGGTACAAAATTGTTGATATTTGGCAGCACATTCATTCATTTTTTCACATACTTTTTATGTATAGATATGGAGTTCCGCACTCGAAACTCGTCCTGACTTTATTCAACTTTGAGTAAAACTTGAGACAGTTTTAAATCAGTTACTCATGAACTGTGACGGAACAGAAATTCGTGGATAAATACACAAAATTATTTAGTATTTAGTCAATAAACGGTATGCTTTTAATTCGCTAACTGTATATTTCACAAATTATTTTTTTTTGTTAGCAAAGCATTTATTCATTGGACATAATGCAAAGCAGAATTGAGAAGAGCATAGACGATATATTCTATAATGCAAAGTCGTTGCTTTGCTATAGAACTTAGAAATTGCGGTGTTATATATTATAAATTGTACATTGTAAATGTGTTTTAAAATGTACTTAAATACTATTATATTTACTATTATGCATGTGAAATTAGAAACAATTTACACACCAGATTTAAGATAACGTTTTTTATTGATTTATTAACTGTTATAAGCTTCAAATTCATGTTATACAATTTAATTTCTGTACAAGCCATATATTATATTATTTTTGCATCTTTTACTTGCGTTTTTTTATATATGGTAAATAGTAAATAATATTACAGTCATGGAAAAAAAGTACTTTTCATCCTTCTCATCATTTAACAGTTGTGTATTTACTATTTACACAATACACAATAATAATTTTGTAATCAGTGGCACGTTCCTTAAAATTTTATAATTTAACATGTAAATAATTGCTATAGTTGCATTTGTGTGCATTTTATACAATAATAATTATAAATTTGGAATAAAATTGTCCGGTCTTGTTTTGTTGTTGTTGCTTTTTCTTGTTTTGTTTGTACTTTAAAAGTTAACATGTAAAACGTAAAATGGAAATTCAATTTAATTCAAAATGTGATGAACACAGTATTTTTTTAGTAGTCTTGTGCATAAACGTTGTAACATGTAACTTGTATTTTGTTGGAACAATAACAATATCAATAAAACAGCTACATATTTAAAAACCGTATGAATTAAACTTAAAAAAATAACAATGAAAAAAAACAATTTTTTAGGCAGGATACAAAATATGATACAAAAAGTAAAACAATGAAAAAAAACAACCAACTTTCAGCAAAAAATATCAAGCTTCAGTACATGCCTAAATAAATTATAATAAACAAAATCAGAGAATTTTTTTAATAATACTATTTGTAATTTCACTGGTATATACATAAAAAAGAGATACTAATAATAATAATACATAATTATCGAGAGATAATGTCTTCATTGTCATGAATAATGGAATGATAAAAAATGAAAAATGTATGACAGAATTTGTGATTTTTGGTTTTCATAATCCATCATACAAAAATCAAGCAGGCTCAAAGCTCAAAAAGTTCAAGCCTCCAGAGAATCACGTCATTAAAAGTCTTATTGTTGTCACAGGAGATTATAAAAACCGAGAAGATTTTTGATGGAGCAGCTGCCTACAAGCAGAATGGTAGCAGAAATGAAAAGTGTGAGTGCAGGTGAAATTTTAGAGTTGAACGTGGAGACGGCGGGGTTGCAAGAGTTGGATGAGCAAGTAAAAACACAGGATCGATATTCATGGGGATCACCTGGCCTTCTAATGTACTCACAATAGTTGCCCAAGTCACGAGACGAACAAAATCTCCGTGTTCCTAAACTCCCTGAAAAGTACATACGAACAATGTTTTTTTAATCATTTTCCTCATACTCATATTTCATATTTAGGATTTACAATTTACAACACATGGACAAAACAGAACGAAATGGAAAGGTGAAACAAAATGGGAAAGGGTTTAAAATGTCAGGGAGAAAATAGTGGGAAATGTTCCGGTCTCCGGTGGAAAACTTTTTGTTTTATCTCTACCATCGCTATTCGCGTTGCTTTAGTTGTTGGTACTCGGTATGTAAATTAGCAAAGGGGAGAAAAGTAGAGAAAAAACCGATTTCCGGTTTCATACGGCAGCAGGGGGGAATTTCGGAGCTTTTAGAGCTTGTTTTGTATATACATTTAAACCGTTAGTCGATCGATAAACAAAATGTACATGAAAACAAAAAGAATAGAAGGAGAAAACAAAATAACGATAACAACAGAAAAGTATGAAGTACCAAATGCCTAAAATTTCCTATTACGTACAAAATGTAGAAAATGGAAAAGTTAGGAAATAGGAAATGGGTTAATTTTACAGAATATTACAGATTACAGAATCCAAAAGAAAAAGAGAAGCATAGACAAAGAGAAAGTGAAGGAGAAAAAAGAGATGGATTAGTTTTAGACCTCCGTAAATACCGGTGACTTTAATACAATATTGAGCATCGAATACGTCGGAACAGTTGTGAAGCGGAGCGCTGAAGAGAAGATCCGAACAGGCAAAATCTGTTGCTGTCGTCTCATCACAAACATAGCACGAAATACTGTCCACATCTTTCCAAACCAATCCAGTCCAATCCAGAGCAATTCAATCCAAAGCGAAGCGATTCCAGATCCGAGTCAAAGTGAAAAATGTATTGTACAGTAAAGAATGAAAATCGAAAAGTTATTTCCCAAAGTAAAAGCATTATTTCACACAAAGAAATTTGACATTTTAAAACTACCATGGTTACCCGAGGTTAATTTTTTAACGTTAACCTTTTAAGAATTATTAAGACCATAGCTCACAGCTTTATAAAGATTAAAAAAGATGCCAAACTGAATTCCTGCGATTTTTAATTTATCTATTTAGTTTTTGTAAATTTCCCCAGTAATTTTATTATGAATGACGAATTATAAATTGAACGATCCCCAGGATAATCCACGGTTCTCGTATTTGAACTCTTATATAAGTAACATGTAAATACCATGGAAACCAAAAATGAGATGCGTCGATTATCCTGGGGATCGTTCAATTATAAATTCTCGATTACCTACACAATTTTCAGTTTTAATTTTCAAAACACAAAACAGAGTACTACTTTTAAATGGTATTTTTAAGAAACAAGGAAGCCAAGCACTAAAAACTAAAGCAAGTGCAAGCGGTTTGAAAGGCAAATTGACATGTTATAATTGTCTAAATTTTTCAATAGCTAAGTAGCAAATGTAACATGTGACAACATTTCATTCAACATTCAACTCAACTTGAGTTCATTGAGACAGAGTAAAAGTGAGAGTGTGCAAGAGAAGAGAAGAGAAAGATGGAACAGATTGAAATTTTGTGTTTTGTCTGAGGTAAAATCCACCAAGGTAATTAAGTGAAGAGATTAACTAGGTAATTTGATTTTGAACAAAACAGTCATGCTCAACACAAAAGAGCACAACACGTCGTCAGCACTCTCTTTCTCTTTCCTGTCTTTGCCAAAGATGGATACAACAGACAAAATACAAAATAGATGCACAATCCAAAATCCACATGTGATATCAAAGAAACGTTCTATTTTCTTTCAACATTCTGGATTCTGGATTTTACATGTTTTCCACACTACAGTCTACGAGAGAGATGAAAGTGAAAAGAAATAAATGAAATCCCTTAGTCTCGAATCTCGAGTTTCGAGTCTCGGGTTTTCAGTTCTTGGTAAATTTTCTCGTGGGCTCTTTCTTCTGTTTTCCTTTTATATCAAGTCGCAAAATCTCATTTAAATCCTATAAACATGTTCAATGTTCAATATACAATACTTTGTACATTGTGCAGTTAATAATGCTCAGCTCTGAATTCTGAATGCAACTCCAAGATCTGAGGATTTCTCTAGAAAATCCTAAATCTAGACTCTAGAATTCAGAATTTAGAACAGTCTGCAAAACTTTCAAAATTCAAAGAGAAAATAGGATTTGTTCATGATATTTTGGGTTTTGGATTTTCAAGAGATAAAAGAAATGGTTAGATATTTAGACATTTAGGATTTAGGCCAGGAATTCACATTTGTTTATCTATTTTATTGAATTGGATGGGATTTGAAAGGAAATACTCAAAAAATATAAATATCCTAGCAATAAAAAATGGTATAAAAATAACAGTCGAGATTCCAGATATAAATCTGGATGTTGGATGAGTATTTTTGAATTTTTGAATTGTTAAAGTTTTGAAGTTTTGAAGGTACCTCCAGTAACTCCAGTGGTTTTTACACAGTAGGCTGCTTGATAAACATGAGAGCAGTCGCTATACGGCACGATGTTCACATCATCAGTGGACATAAATTCAGGGCAAAAGGTGTCATTCAAACTGGAACATTCGTAACATCCAGCCGATTCGGCAACTAAACAGCATTCACAACAACGACAAGGACAACGAGCAACGAACAAGGTGAAAGCAGAAACATGACGCAAAAAAATAAAATAAAACAACAACAAAAATAAATTAAATCATGCTATTTTTTTCTTATAAATCATAAATCATTCAAAATTCAAAAAACATTAGACGGTGCAATTTTCATGGATTTTATCACTATCATTATCATAATAATAATATTATAAATTTATGAACACATTGAGAAACGAGAAATGAGAAATAAGTCGCTATTTATTATTTATTATTTATGCTTCCAACTTTCACTAACCTACCTACCAATTTTTGAATAGAAATATGAAATGGCTAAAAAGATTGGATTATGAATTTTCAATCCATTGTACATTGTACAATCTTCATTGTGCATACAAAATACAAAGGCGAAAGGAATATGATGCAGTTTCAATTTCAATGTGAATAATATATTATGCAAAATCTCAATTGTCAATTGTCAATGTCAACTATTTTGTGACTCTTTTAAAGATAAGATTCTCTATCTACGGTTGAGAGTTGAGAATATGACGATCTTGAGGATTGACGATTGACGACTGAATACTGGAACTGGAAATCGGATTCCGATTCCGATTCTTCCGATTCACTATCAAAGAAGAAAAGAGTATTAAAAGTCAATTGATGTGGTTCCAGATTTTCCAGATTGCTACACTGCTACACACCACACACACCCACACACATGATGCAAAACCAGTCAATTTCTCCGTTCTATTGTATAAAACGGAGATATTAGACAGTAGATAGAGAGTCAAGAGTCAAGAGCTTATTAAACTGCTCTGGAAGGAGATTTCTCTTTCCTCGTTCTCTTTCCACTTGTGGTATTTGGCATGGGGAAAAGTAGTTGGCGTTGTACTGAAAGGAGGCTTTGTGGTTTCCTAATGAGCTTATGCATATCAACCATCAACCACTCAATCTCTTCCTTTCTCCTGAAATATACATGTATTCTGGTATTTCCTATTTCCCTCACGATGGCATTTTTATTTTTATTGTGGAGTCTGGAATTTCTTTCTATTATGTGCATAGTAAATTCCGAGAAAGTTTCATCTTTTACTGCTCAATTTGAATAGGGCATTTGAGATTTGAAATGAACAATGAACAAGATCTGTGCGGGTGTGTGTGTTTTCTCCTGGACCAAATTCTCTAGCAGAAAAGCAAGAGAACAGGAACAAAACTGGAAAATGTTGGTTTTTGATGCCAATTTATGGCCTATATTTATTAATGTTTTAGAGTGACGCGTACATACATACAGTGTACAGTTTAGAGTTTACGAGTATAAAAAATGTGAAAATAATGTCAATCAAGTTTAGCTGAAAATTGGGCATTCATCATTTGACATTTGAAATTTGACATGTGCTCAGTTTTGTCTTTTGTCATGTAATCCTTAAACGAGATGTGTGCTCAGTGCTCAGTCATGTTTTATGTCCATAAAAAATGTTATTCATTGGAATTCATAAATCATCATTCCATTAAACATTCAAAACATTCTTGACAGTCAAATGATGAACTACAAACTAGGTAAATTCTGAATTCCGCTGTACGTTTTGAATTTTGAATTGAGACAGGATTCTTGGAGAATTAAAGGAACGTGATCAGATTACTAATTTTGACACCGTTTACAGTTTTTCTTCTTCGTTCTACAGCCTAAACTCTAAACTCCACGTTACGTCCGAGTTGCTTGTCATTTTGTATTTTGTACTACTGGTATTTGTGATTTATTGTATCTTAGTTATGAGTGTGACGTATGTTTTTGGATTTCACATTTCATTTCCAGAAATCGAGGATCCAGAACCGAGAACACATGTGTAAAAATATGAACAATTATAACAAGATTTTGTAGAGTGAGATTCTGTTCTTGTTCGTGATCTACAAGTATTATTTTGACTTTAGTCTTGAGTCTTGATGCAGGAGATGAGAACTTGGATGTTGGATGTTTTCTCATCAAGTTCAAGGCTTGGTGTGTCAATTTGTGGGTAATGATAATGAGCACGAGACTCGTGTCGTTTTTTTTGGACAAAACTAGATTTATTCTCCATCATTTTTGAAGACATTTTGTATCTTGTAATATCTTGCACTGCTCTATGCCAGAATGTGCTCTCTATACAAAATAATACACAGTAAAAAAAATCCATAGCTCTCGTTCCTCATCCATTACCATTTTAGGTTGTGGATTATTGACTAGCGGTCCTCCAAAATTATTAGCAAGTGTGACAGATGACAACGACAACTACAAGTACATGCTGTATTTACAATCTACAAGTAGGGTAACCAGAGAACTGATGTGATTATTAAGATGTCATTTACCAACCAAGAATCAATAGTAAAATTTGAACGCCGCTTTTTTATTTATCTACAGCTGGACGGATTTTACCTTTCACAGTTGTCAACAGTTTGTCCATTGATTAATACTTGGAAAGGTTCTGAGTTTTGAGATCTGAATCAAGTTCTCAAGTTGAAAATTTAAAATCGACAAGTGGATAATTTATAATTTAAAATACACTTTCATTTCTATTAAATGCCAAGTTTTTCACTTTTCAAGTCTTTTCATTTTGCTGAAACAAGTAAACAATACACAAGTAAAAAAGTCAGATGAAAAATTCCAAAGGCAAAAATTATTGCCTTTAGAGTTGGAATTGGAATGTGAAACTGACTGGACTGTGGTGACTGATGACTGGTAAAGAGAATGCAAACAGAAGACAGAATACAGAACAAACAATTTTTGGATTTACTAGTATATTTTCTGATAATAATTGCGTGTTAAATTCCATATCCGCTCTTTAACTATCCGATTCAACTCCTTCTTTCGTCTTTCTTCATCCTCCATAAAAAATCCTAATGGCACTCAAACATCTTGTAAACACTTGAAAAACTCTTTCAGCCCCATTCTCCGTTCCCTCTATTTTTATAGTCTATTCCATTTTCTTTGATATTATGACGACATTTCCACTGGAATAAAATCCACTAGATTCTAGATTCTATATACTATAGATACTAAATACTAGATAAACATGGGAAGAAAAGAGACAACGACACCAGCTCTAGAATCTACAATCTAGAATCTAGAATCCAGAAGAACGAGAAACGTCCATCCTTTCTTTTCCCATGCTTTTTCATCGTGCATTGTGGATTGTGAGAATAGGATGAGATGAGATTCGGATGAGGATGAAGAGGGAGAAACTCTATTATTTACTCCAAGAATTGTGTTTACACACTTAATACTTGCTAAAGTTTCTCCTTGAATTATATTGTATATTGTACATTGCACATTGTGTTGTATTGTATTGGCACGCGATCATGATAAAGACCAAGATGCGAAGATCTCATATTATTGTATTATTTGGAGAAAAGATGAACATTTGAGTTTGACGACTTCCAGTCACGCCAGTTCATTTTCTCCATTTCAAACGTACAATGTACAACATCCAACGAATAAGGAACAGTAAATAGTAAACAGACAGTGCGAAGTACAGTATAAAGTATAAACGACCGGAATGGGAAAGGGAAACTCTTTCCTCTTTGCTCTAATTTTCGGTTTTTCACCATTCGCAATTTGCAACGCATTTTTCATTCTTATTATCCACAATCCACAATTGACAGATACTTAATACTTGATCTTTTTTACATCCTATTTTCTCATGTTTTGATTTTTGATAGATATTTTCCAAGTTTCAGTCTTTTTATCCTCATATTTTTGTCATCTCAAATCTCAAATTTTAAGGTAATGTAAGCAGCGAAATTGAGAGTCATGGTAACTTTTCAGTTTTGTAACTGAAAAAATGCTCCTCAGAAATTTATAGTGCTAAATTTTTGTTCCCATTTTAATACAAATACAAATTTACAGATAATATTTTAAATTTTGTAAGAAGTAAAAAGTAAAAGTCATCGGACTGACTCTCAATTTTGAAGGCTACTGTGGAAATTCTGGAGTGTGCAAAATATGTTGCAAGTTGTAAGTCTTCTACATTTTACATTTTACAGTTTTCGACACTGCCATTGACATTGGCATTCGCATTGTGTACAACAAACAAAAATGGTAAATCAAATTTGAAATTTTTACGTAAGTGTACTTTGTACTTGTACTTTTAGATACTTCCCAATGGAAAAGGAGACTCTGTTTCTAGTTCCCAGTTCAGTTCCACATGAATTTGATGTGCGTTGTTCCTTGTAAATACATGGGAAATGACAACATTATACACAGACACAGACAAGGACACAGATGTGAAGAGTGGAGAGATCTCAACTTTTTTCCGAAAGAGCAGAAAAGCAAGTGGATGGGGAAATGGGAAAGGAAGTGGAAGAGAGTGACGTGTACAATTTACAATGTACAGTTGATAGAGTACAGAGTGCCGAGTTCAGAGTGGAGGAAACTGAAGATTGAAGAGTGAAGAGTAAAATGGGAAATGTGCTGATTCTTTGAATTGGATTGTCTTCCTCATTTGCTCGTCTTAGGTATTCCCACATGCTTTCACTCACTCTCACTCTCACCTTTACTCCATTTTTTCCTTTGCCCAATTTTTAACTCGTTCTCTCTCTCTCTCCTTCTCTCGTTCCTACCCTCTTCACTCTTCAATTCCTCTTGACTCTTGACTCAAATCGTCAGCAAAAAATTATCCTTTGTCAACCAACCAACCAACAAGCCAGCCAACCACCAGCCTAAATCCAAGCTCCAAACTTCAAACTATAAAGGCATTTAATAGTCAGTATATTCGTATACTGGTGTACTGTAAACTGGAAGATATAGACTGTAGCAAGCTGGAAAATATTAGTCGGTTTAAAAATCTCGACTGATTTTCAACTGATACAGTCAAAGCAGAAGACAGATAACATACAAAGGTTACAATTTAAAGGAGATTTTTCTCTCCACTCTTTTTTATTACTCTTTCTGGAAATTTGAGATTTGAGGATTAAAATTTCAGCAGTTCTACACTCTACATTCTACGCACGCCACTCGAAACTATGGTACATTTTTTGATTTTGCAGAAATCTGACAGGTTTTGCATAGACAAGAGATGGGAGATGAGTAATAGCAATATATTAGGATTGATCATATTTTATATTTGTGACCTGACATTTGACTTGCTAATTGAACAAAGTGCTAAAACGACAGCTTCACAGAATTTTATTCACACTCAAGAATCAAGAATTAAATGTAATATCCGCACACTGCATTGTTAGTTGGTAATTAAATTGGTCGTTATGACTATATCTCTGGGCTATTGAGTTTCGAGTGTCAAATATGCCATGGGAACAAGACAAATGTCAAAGACAGTCAAATCATCATCAATCATCAATTACGCAAAAATAACCACAGAGCAGAGATAAATCACAATAGTTTTTGTACATTTTCCTAATTTTCATGCATCAGCATTCAGCATAATGCACTCGGCAAATATTATGACTGAATTCAAAACTCAACATTTAATACTAGTGAATATGATAATCTCATGAAATATGATAGGAATAAACGTACAATGTGATGACAGTGTCAGTGTGCATTTTAATAAAGTTGGATAGAATTTTAAACGGATGTTTTGACACGGTTCAATTAACTATGCACAAAAAATGTACGCATGACATAAACTACGAGATATATACACTATACAGTAGAAGAGACAGATAGAAATGCTGATGAGTCATATTACATATTACTTGAAATGAACAATGTGTGCAAAATGCAGAGTGGAAACATGCACTAGTTGTTAGATATAAAAGGATGTTGAATTTTTATTGGTAGCAGTAACGAAATTCTAAATGACATAGCAGTAGAAATGTGCTTGTCATTATATTGAAATATCATAATAATATTATATCATGACTCGTGCATCGATATAATATTACACAGAATTCATAACTCATAACTCTCGTAACATTTAACATTTATTGTCTATTTTCAAATGCATTTTTTATTTCATTCGTCCCATCACAAATAATAGTGCTCCGGCATCGTACATTATTTATGTAATGCAAAATATAAAATACAAATACAAAGAATATAAATTCCACCCTTAACCTTTTTGATGCTTTTTATAATTCATAATTCATTTTATACTGGATTCAGCCCTGCTCTTGAATTTTCATCATTTTTTATGGATATAAAAATAATTAATTTGATGCATTTTATTTACTTTTGAAATTGAAAATTGTTGTCTTAAATTAATTAAATCTCCAAATATTAAAATATTTTTAAAATTTAAAATACAAAATACATTTATGAAACTCACCTGAAATCCACAGGGAAAGAGTCCAGATGACTGCGAGTATTTCCAAGGTTTTGGGCACACTTTTTAATTTGAAAGTCATCATTTTGTAAATTGCTGAAATGTAATTGTTTCGTATAATTCAGAATTCAGAGCTCAGATCAATGTATTTAAAATGGTCCGGAATTAATTCACAAGTTTCAGAATAAATAAATAAATGAAAATTGACAATTGACAATGGCACTTTTCAAACGTCACGGACAGGAGCAGGAAAATAATTAAATGTTCGTTCTGGCGATTCACTCAATTCTTAATCTTTTTTAGATTTAGATTTTAGATTATTTAGTGTGTAGTGTTTAGTATTTCGACAGGAGTCAGCAGCAGACAGAAACACAGACAGTTGACATTGACAATTGACAGAGTCTCGATTTTCGGATCTCTGTTTTTGGAAAAAGTTAATTGTCTCGCTATTTTTGTCCTCGGTCTCGGCTTCAATTTTCTTTTACCTTTTATTTTTTCTTCTATCTACCTTTTCATTGATTCTGACCACAAGAGATAAATTTATCTTTACTTGTTTTTTTCGTTGACGTTGACACACACGAAAGAGCCTGGTTACTGGTTACCTAAATAAATCCGAAGCACGAATATGGCAATCAAAAATATCTTTATCTTTTCGTCCTCAGTTGTTATTTACTCCAAGCTCGAAACTCCACACTCCACGCACAACGTTTAATGTTCACGGAGACCCGAAAATGAAAATGAATCAGTGCAAAATGTAGAGAGAATTTGGGCACTTTTCTCTTTTCTATCCTCAATCCTCAGTCTTGAGTCTTTTCACTGTTCTCAACTCTCCTCCTCATCCGCGTCTGTCACACACAACACAACACACGGACACACAAAATCACAACCTGAGAGAGAAATCCGACTCCGAAATTCAGACTCCACGTGAACTCTTTCCCCGCTATCGAATATCAACCTCCCGTTCCGCAAAGTAAAGCAAAGGCACGCACAGCTCAATTTCTATTCGTGTATTTTATTTTATGCGGATTTAATAAAGGTAAATAGTAATTTTGTACTAATTTTGGACGGTATGAATTTTTTGGACAATTTTAACTGATGACTTTTACGTATTTATCTTTACAGTTTTGATTTTAGAGCTTCAAGTTTTTAGACTTTAGACTTGGACTTTATCACGAGTAAAAACAAACAAACAAACAGGGAAAAGGCGGAGATGGAAATGATAAAGTTTTACTGTTTTTTCTCTAATACATTATTTTCACGTTAAAGTTTCATGTGTGATGAGAGTCGATTCGCGATTCACGATTCTCGATTCACCACTTTTTTCTTAGACGAAAGTCAAACTAAAGTCGTGTTAAAACTAGGCACTATTTTAGAGTTAACTCTAGAATCTGGAATCTGAAATGTCAACACTGGGCACTCGGCTCTCAACACAGAAGACGTTATTCGTCAGCTCATTTCAAAGTCAAAGGGAAAAACTCTGATAAACTTTATGTGAACTTATCTCCTTCTTTTTTTCCCCTCTTCTTTCTTCTATCTTCATTAATTCTCAACAGAATTTTTTTTTGGCCTTGTCTGCAATTCAAGATTCAAGTCAAAGAAAATCAAGTTGAAATGAAATGAAAATGATGACGATAAAGATTCTTTTTCTCTACACAGTATTTACTTGTATGTTGTATGTTCTGCCTGTCATTCAATGTCAGTTTACAGTTGTACACATCAAAATTCACAAACAAACAGCACAATAGAATAGGAAAAGGAATGATAAACAAATCAATCTCAATTCTGAGAAGGAAGAGAAAAACAAACCGAACCAAAACAAAACAAAACAGAGTTGATAAAGAGTGGAAATTCTACATGAGCGAGCTATCAAAATATAATAAAAATACACGAAATTATTTTACTAGCTCAAAGTTTTTACGAATTGCGTCTTGAGTTTAGATCTTGTTCATTACTTTTTGTCTTTCAAAATTCAGGCTTAGAAAATACCAAAACCTCGGTGGATTTAAATTACGTACCTTCCGCTCTTCTCTTGTGAGTTGAGAGTTGTGAGTCCGTTGTCAAGTTTGCCTTAGTAATGAGCCTATAGGTAAATGGTGTGGTAAATGTGTGTGTAAAAATGTAAAAAGTGAGTCCATAATCATACTACATAACACAGAGACAGAGACAGAGAACACAGAACCGTGTTTAACGTTCAGAGTGCCGAGTGGAGGGAGTATAAAGTATAAGGAATGTTTGTGTAGGCAGTAGACGAGGTTTCTATCATCTATGGGTAGAAATATGTGTGCAGGTAATTATATGATGATATGAGAATGAATTTTGTATTATGTACGGCACTGTACACTGTACACTTGTTCTTTCTTCTATTCATTGGAACGTTTATGTACCTGTTCTCTTTATATGCACAATGCACAAACATGCTCAATGCTCAGGTGTGTAAATCACCCTTAAGTTCTTTTCCAGTGTGTTGTGTGTGTTTGACTGTGAGGGGAAAAGTTGATCTGTGTAAATCTATAGGTAGAGGGACCCAAGTTTATTTGGGATGAAAATGGAACCTGTGGACATTTCACTAAATTTTCAAAAAAGTAATGTACAAAAGATAAAGGTCTATTTACCTCCTGAAATATTTTTCTTTCTCTCCATGATTTTCATCTTGTCTTTTGTATACGTATTACATATATATTGTAGAATAGATAGATGAATAAATGCCCGACTCTGAACCGTTCTTTATAGAAATCACATGCAAAACGTATAATGAGGTTGTAAAAAAGTGAATACGCTTCAGCAAGTTGTCCTTCCTTTTGAGTCTGTATATGCAATCGTAATGTCCATAGGTTTCGTTAACTTGCACATAAGGACAATCCACAAAGCAGCATACTGTTGCTCTTCACATCTAAATCAACCCAAAAAATGATGCATAGGTAATACATAATATACATGCGAATCAATATTTTTTACTTGTTTGATCTTCGGTTTAGCTAATTATATAGCAGATGTAACTTGGGACTTGTGGCAGATAAAAACTTACTATTGGAGACTTTGGCATCTCCAGCTGGAGCTTCTGCAGAAACTGAAAAACAGGCAACAGAGAAAGTCGCAAAGAGGATGGCGACAACAGTGAAAGAACAGGATGTCTTCATTTTTCAAAGTTTTTTTCAAGACTTTTAGGCACGTCTGGAGATAACAAGGAAACAAAAACTGTACTTAACAATCATGTGTAATGTGGATCAAAAATGTTTTCGCTTTGAATTGTACATAACTAATTATTAATTGAGTGATTTTTTTACTGGTATTTACAACTCACAAAACAACTGGTAATTTTTCGTACTTTGAGGACTTTGAGAACAGGAGTTGAATTTTTAGGGTGACTTTAGTGTATAGAATATTTACAGAGGTCGTTCAACTACTATTTTTACACTTGTTTTAATTTATTGTGTTTTCTTTATTTGATGTCTGGAGTAGAT
>JAQGBH010002424.1:0-24628 GCA_034698265.1 Sminthurinus aureus | reverse complement strand
GATGTTTTCATATTTGTTATTTTTCAACAAATAGCTTATGATACCAAACTTGATTTTCATAATTTATTCCACCTCTGGAATATAATAGTATATGCATACCTTTGTCTCTCTAGTTCTGCTAGCCTTTCAATTTCTTTTGTAGGTCGACTGTTTCTACTTCTACTCCTTGAACTACTAGATGTGCCACTACTGGTACTTGAACTTGATCTCGATCGTCTATTTTGATACATAAAAAACCAAAAAGAAATTAACATCTCCATACATACATTTCATATTTTGATTCAACACCCAATTCTTAATAAATAATAAATATATATACTTAAATAGATATATATTACATATTTTATATTAGATAATACTGATTATTGATAAATAATTAACTTACGTCGATCTTGTCCTAGAATGTCGATCTTTATTAGAACCTTTACGACCTATTATTTAGGTTTAAAAAAAACAAACATCATTATTTAGTAACTAAAAATACATACAAACATAATACCATCTATGTATTTGAGTAGCAAGTATTAAAGTACTTATGTACATATGAATTTTTATGCATTAACTCTTGTAAATTTGTCTTTTTATATCATTTAAATTTAAAGCATAAAGTATATTATATAGTATATAAAATCAATTTTAACTTATTTCTTATACATAATACGTAAAATAAATCACAATAATAAATATTATAACTTATAACATATTGAAGTTTGAAAATACCTTGTCTTGAGCCTTTTCTGTCTCTGCCTCTATCACGAGACCTACTATAGAAAATATAAAAAAGGTATAATATTATTGCTATTTTTTTTAATCATTTATCATAGTACGTTACAACATTTTCTGATTTTTAACTTGTACTATAATATAGACACAGTACATTTTAGTAAAACTAGGATATTATAAAAGTATCCCTGTGTACCTTCTTTTACTCCGACTTTTCTTTTCTTTCCTGTGATGACTATGACCATGTGAACGACGGCTATTGCGACTTGGTGACCGAGATGACGAGCGAGAATGAGATCGACCCCTTTTTCTACTTGACTTCCCATCCCGTTTTACGCTGTCCGTTTGCTCCATCAGAGCTTCCAGCGAAACACGGGCAACACGTTCAGTACTTGTAAAAGCAATTTTGAATGCTTTTATAATAGAACAGTACTAAACAAAACTGAAAGTTGTAATAAAAAAAAAGAAGAGTTTATAATGAGATACTTGATAATCTCAAATAAAAGTATAATGATTTTAGTTGTATTCCAGATTCAAGAAACTTCTTCAGTCTTCAACAACTATACACCAACATTATTGTGTATTGTGTATTATAATATTCAATTTTACGCATAAAAGTATTCTAAAACCTAAGAAACTAAACATTGCACTGTAATGCTATAGTGAACATTTTTTTAATGTACACATACTTAAGCATTTATATCGAATATGGAAATTGTATTACATTCTAAATTCTATTTTATCAAAAATATAAACACACAAGAACAGAGTACGTACAAATAAGTGTGTACACACAACACACACAGTGAAAGAAAGATGCAAGGACATACAACGTACAATGAGAGGAATGTAAAAAGTAAACAATAATGATAATTTTTGAATAATATTGTGGATTATATATGAGGGTAAACACACGCAATATGTAATCTATGTCTCATTATATGAAATGATAATTAAAAAAATATAACTTACATTACTTAAATTACAGCTGCAAGTACTCTATTTATAAACAGTTTCCAATAATTTTAGGAAAATCGAACACGTTGTTTAAACATATCCGCTTCGTTTACACACAAAAAAACAGGATTTTTGAACCTTTTTTTTCACAAAAGCTAAGTATATCGACAGAGATACTTTTCTTCGTTTAAAAACCAATAATTAACTTGTTTATTATGTTTTAAGGTTTGACACTACACTTGATAACATTGTGTTTAAAAATAAATATCAATAATAATAACTGTAACACATCTCTCTGCACTCTGCACAATTATAGCAATTAAAAAAAAATTATTAATAGAAATTATGTTTTCTCCATATTTAACTGTGAACTGTTCGTGACTGATAGATGGCACTTGGCTTGGACTCGAAGTGAGTGAAACAAAGATTTCGTTTTTTATGTTGGTTTGTTTTTTTTTTATGCAAAATAGTTATTAAATAATACTGTTTTTTTGTTCTCTTTTTTAGATAATAATATAATAGTGAATTAAAATAATGAAGATTTATGCTAAAACTGATTTTTCGGGACCAAATAAATCATGTATGGTGGATATTTCTGGTGGACCGTCTCCATCAAATGAATACAATAACAAACGTTTGCATGTAAGTGTGACACTAAATAATAGACCTTGCTTCCTGATGATTGATCATGTTTTAATATTTAATATTTAACATATTACTAAAGTAATGTTTTTTTTTACATAGATTATTAAAATAGAACAGGGTGAAAAATCTCATTATGCTTCTGTACATTCTATTCAATCACGGACAAGTTCAGATACTCCTGTTCTTAAAATTAATGGTAAATTTGGAAGACTCTTAAATCTTACGGATGGTGAACTTGTACTAATTACAACTATTGAGCATGAAATTCCAGCTATTAAACAAGTATTTGTACAATGTGATTCGGAAGATGACTATGAAATACTGGTGAGCATAATATTATTATTATTTTAAATATGACAACTATACTCTACATTTATTTTGTTTGACAATATATGCGTGTGTGGAAATATATTTGAGGAAAAAATGTACAGCAAGTACTTAATAGTTTGACATGATGTGTGTAGTAAAACATTTACTTAGTATAATAATAAAATAATATTATTCTTTTGATATATTAATATATATTACAGGAATCTAATGCTGAAGTCCTTTGTAATAATCTCCTTAGTCAAATTCGTGTAGTATATCCAGGACTTCATTTTCCCTTTTGGGTTTCTCAGTCATTATCAATAAATTTAACTATAGGTATATTATGTCTTTTTCCATTTCTTTAAAAACTATTTCTTCTACATTCTCAAAAAAGTCAATGTGTCAACTACAGAGTTGTTGTCGTACAAAAATGTCACATGAACAATTTTAATTATATATATTATATTGTGCTTTATAAATTCATATATGTATGAAGTATGAAGTATATATAAGAAATAATAATATAAAATATTCAATAATTTGTCTTTATTTTAGAAAAACTAGAACCACCCGTAGAATTTGGAATTGTAGAATCATACTCTGAAGTCATTATACCATCAATTATGGAACCCGATAACAGGCAAACTCTTCTCTTGAAATTATGTCCAACACTAAGGCTACATCCACTTTTACTATGTCCTGGAATGGAATCACTAACACCAACTTCCAAGTTATTATTAGAAAATATTGAACATGCATTTGCTTATAAATCCGTGTTAATAGACCTAAAATTGTGTGATGAACATAAAGAGAATACTGATGATAGTAGTAGTACTGATAAAGTTTCTTCCTTTTATGCAAAAATCATTCCTATACGACGACATGACAATCATACTGAAAAGTCCAAAGTAACTGATATTTCTTATCCAGTCATCAAAATATTTTTTATTGAAAATCTTATATCAAGTGATAACAATAATACTTTAAAAGCTATTTTTCCATACTTAAATCCACCAAACTTATTTGTTCATCCTAAACTACTTGAAAGTTGTAGTACCTGTGATTTAAAATTTAAATCCTTTATATCAATTGAACAAATTACAAATTGTAATACTGCTACTATCCCTACTACTACTACTACAACACTCAAATATGAAGCACTTGATGTGGTTTCAACTTCACAAGTCTCATCTAGTTACTATCAGTAAGTTTTAACTCATACTATATTATAAAAACAAATTATAATCAGATAGATTTTGTAAGTAGCTTTTTGGGTGATATTACGGTTTCTTAAATTTATTCTCACCTGTATTGTTGTAAACAATTTTTTTTACAGAACTTTTAGTGTTTTGTTCAACGAAGCTAGAAATTTTTTATCTGCTTCTCTTGGTCTTACAATGGCTTTTCGCCATGGGATGACTGGATCACATTTTGGAATAATGTTAGTTACAGGTAAGATGTTAATCTGAATGGTGCAAGAATGAATAAGTACAATTAATTACTGTATTATTAATTTTTGGCTTGAAAACTAAAAACGGTGTTTTATTTTTGTGTTTACATGTACCTATTTATAATTTAGGGAAAACTGGAAGTGGAAAAACGAGTTTTGTTCAAAATTTAGTTAAAAGCTTCACTGGATTCCCTCATTTTCTACATTCTGAGAGCATATCATGTGCTAAACTAAAGGGAAAGAAAGCAGAGACGATTCAGAAAGAACTTGAATCGGTATTGAAACATTGTGTAGAATTACATCCGAGTATTTTATTTTTGGATGATTTAGAAGTACTTTGTCCAGCGGATAAATCAGAACAACAAAACTTACAAGAAGAATTTTTAAACTATCGGTAATGCAAATACTATATATACTTATATATATGTACTTAATATTTTTGTATTTCAGTACAATGAACAATATATATTATAATTTATATGTACGAATTATTTTGACCTACATAATATAGCAAGCATTAATCCATTAAAACTAATAAAAACCCTCTCTCCTGTTTGTTTTTCAAGTACCTGTGAAATTATATCTGAAGTTATCATGAGTTTAAAAGGGAAGCAAATTGCTATTATATGTACAGCCAAGGGGAAAAATTCATTACACTCATATTGGAAAAGTCGAGAGGGGTGTCATATTTTCCAATTTTCAATACAAATCCCTTCTCCAAATCCGGTTGGTAACATTTCAATTTAGTTTTAATAGAATTCCGAGTTCATATTATTACAATTTTACAACAATATAATATTATAGTGATGTATTATTATTGTTACTGAAATTTTAAGAATTCGAAATTCTTTATGTTACCAATTATGTGCGTAATACAGTGTATTTTTCCTCTTTATCTTTTCAGTATGAGAGATTAGGCATTTTTCGAACGTGTTTACTTCGTTATCAAAGTCGCCCACAAACAACAACAACCAGCCCTAGTACTTTTTCGTCGAAAAACTCGAATATAATTACAGCAGCTACTTCTAATGAAGACAGTGTCTTTGCTACTCAACTACATACAAAAAATGTGTGTTTTTCTTACAAAGATGAAGACAATGCTGACTTCAAAATAACAGAGACCATGAAAAATTCTTTATTCAATCTTCATGATGACTATTCTTCTCCTAATACTATTCATAACATTGCCAAAAAATGGATGCTATTCCAAGCTAAAGACACTTTTTCCAATTTATCCAAAGAAGAAAAAGATGATACATTTCAAGAAATCGTTCAATCAGAAATTAGTTCACGAGAACCAAAAAATAGAAACACAGAAATGCTTCGTAAGACGATTACATGGGATGAAATCGGTGGGGCTTCAAATGTCAAAAGTGAACTCACAAAAATATTACAATGGCCTATAAAAGTAAGCCCATTTATTCATATTGAGCGTATCATTTGATTTTAGGTAATTCCAACTCATAAAACAAGTCAAATTCTTTTAATAAACTTTGTGTAAAGTCTTTTGATTGATTTTGTTGTACAAACATTTATAGTACTCAAAGCTCTTTGATAGTTCTCCTATTAAAATGCCTTGTGGGATTCTTCTATTTGGATATCCAGGAACTGGAAAAACGCTCGTTGGTCTATCAATGAGCTCAGTAGTTCCAAATGCAAAATTTATTCATATAAAGGTAACACAACATATAAAATACGCAATCCGCTTTAAGTCAAATCTAAAACTATGACCAAATGTTATTAGGCCTATAGAACTTGAATTTATTCATAAATACACTTTACACTTCCTATTGCAAGTTTATATTGGTCTTTATATTAAGTATTTTTTTTATTGCTAGGGACCTGAATTACTATCTAAATACATCGGTGCAAGTGAACAGGCAGTTCAAGATCTTTTCTTAAGGTACGTACTTGGTTTGATGTGAACTCTGAAGTCAGAGAACATCATCATTTTTCTGTAAATAAGCCAACTATTCTTGTTTTGTAACCACGACACGTACACGATTAAAATAAAACCATGATGTTGCGTATTTCAAATAACGCATTTTAAATTTGTGTTTGGTTGTTTTTATACTTTTATACATAGAGCAAAGGAATCCAGTCCATGTGTTATATTCTTTGATGAGTTTGACAGTCTAGTTCCACGGTGAGACGCTTTTTTTTGTTTGTTTGTTTGCTTGTTTTCCTTTCAAAAGTAGAATTTTTAATAGTAAATAAACATCATAATATACTACTTAAGTTGCTTGTGACTTGTGAACTATGAAGTATTTTCCCTTGCTTTTTGAATCTTCCTCATGTAATATGTAACTTGTTTCTATCTTGAAGTTTGATAGAAACACGTGAGTTTAATTACAAACATAAAAAGACACAAAAGCCTCATATGAATCATGATGATGAATATAATGTGGTTTATATTCTTTCTTTGATGGTCATAATATACCATGGAGCAATCGAAATAAATTGTATTGTGATGATAAAAATGGACTCATAATGGAGCAATAATGGTTATTATGTACATGCCTAAAGGAAACAAGAGGCTGGATTGTGTATTGTGCAGTGAGGCAAAGGGGTATTTTAGTCAGTTGGACGTGTTTTGGGTTAGGGTGAATGAGAAAGAGAAAGAGGAAGACGGATACATAGATACATGAGCGAACAGCAAAAGAGAGAGAGAGAGAGAGAGAGAGAGAGAGGGAAGAAAGGAAAGAGACAGTGGAAAAAGTCTGTTCATAGACTTACTTATCTGTTGAATGAATGCACCTTAATGAAGTGGGCTGGTCTTGTACTATCAGTTGCCAAATGACAATGACTTATTATTTATGATATGAATGCTGGTTTCTTCTCTCGTTTATTTTCACACCTTTGCATATCCGCTCGCCGCATCGCTTTATCTCTTTTGTTGAATAACACACACTCTATACATTGTCACAACGTCAAGTAAATTATGAATTACAGAAATAGATTATGATGTGCATGTTTTGTGTAATAATAATATGAACAGCATTTCCACATGTTTACATGTGTGGTACATATGGATTTTGAATACAACATACACTATATTATGTACATGTATACAAATGTATATTATTTGAAAAATTTTAAACAGTATGGCAAACATTTACGTTTAAGAGAATTTGAACAATTGAAAGATATGGTGAAAAGGGAAGAGAACAAGGGGAAAAAGTTACCATTTCAAGGAGTAAAAGACGAATAAAAAACTGACTTTGATTGTTTCTATTGTTCGTAGTCATGTAAATCGCTTACGAGTTTATATCTACATTCCACGTACAACTATCATCCAAGGTATATTTTTGTAATGTACAACATTAGACGTTAAAGCGGTTCATCATATCATATACACAATCTCTTGGTATGGTTCTTTAATGTATGTATATGCAAGTATAATATAATGTAATGTATAATGTGTAGGAAGAATGAATACTAACTAGATTATGCTACACACTACACCATGATATCGTCTACATTTGTACATGTGGGATATATAGATAGATATTTTTTTTTGTTGAGTACACATGAATTCTATTTTTGATAACAACAATCGTATTGAGTACATGATAGTATACATCATATTATATATTTGATATACAATTTATTTTGAGTACTGACTTTTGCATTCATCATTCTTATGATTATTTTGATTAATATTTACCAGTATTTATAGTCCGATCATACATTCTTTTTTGTCCGTCTTTCTTGTGAAATGACCGTTGTACATTTTGATTTGAGCAGTATGTTGTACATTGTATGATCGTTCGGTTTATCTATCTTGCTATCCATTGTAGTGTATTTTGTATATGTTTAGGTTTATGTACAAGTTGAAGTGTGTGTCTCAAATTCTTTATTGTTACTTCAAAGGTATTTTTGTATTCCATAACCTTCTTTGTCAATGTACCACACAATGATGTTTGTATATATGACTGTTCATGCATTATTGTTCCGGTGAATTCATATAGATACAAGTGTAAAAGAATCAAAGGCAGTTCTATAGAGAGTAGAAGGAGAATGAAATGTACCTTGCATTGAGATAAAAACTATTGTCAACTTTGCACAAAGGAATGGAAAAGAGACCTAAGTGCATGAGTGGATGTAACTATCATAAACACGTAGTACATATAATCGTATATAATGGACTTTACAACAATGCTCATTATAGTATTATGAATGAGCATACCGATAAGTCATCATTTTTCATATTTTTTCCAAAGGAGTTGAATGCAGAACTGAATATGATCACTTTAATGCACCATGTTCTTATCAATTTTTCAAATCAAATTAAAAAATGTATGTAATGATCTTCTTGCTCTATTCTGTCACCTTTTTCCCTTCATGTAGAGGAAACATTTAGACCGTCATAGTTTATGTAGTATGTGTAATGTATGTATACCTTACTACTGCTAAAGTAAGACATGGTTTTAGTAGTTAGTCTAGTTACAATGCGATGTATTTAAATGAAGAACAGTACAGTTAACGACAATTTTATTTTTAAATGATGGGTTTTTTATATTATGTAGACGAGGACATGACTCGACAGGAGTTACAGATAGAGTTGTGAATCAATTTTTAGCAGAGTTGGATGGTGTAGAAGGTGGAATTGGAAAAGGCGTTTATCTCATTGCTGCAACATCCCGACCAGACTTGATTGACCCTGCAGTTCTGAGACCCGGGAGGTTGGATAAGCTCCTCTTTTTTGACTTACCCGACGAGGTAGAAACTTTTAAGTCATCTTTTTAAAAATCAATAATAATTATTATTGAATTCACAAAATTATGTCAATTTTTTCTTTTCTGCTTTTTTTGTTGTTGATATTTTCCATACTGCACATACAGATTAAGTACAGATTATTTATAAATGACTTCAGAGCAAGTGGTTGTTTTATTTTAAAAAAGTTCAACTACATAAACTAAAATGCACTGTATTGAGTAAATGATTATGAACTTTGAAGTTGAGAAGTTTTATTTTTATGTCTCTGGCACAGTAGGATTCTCTTTATTTATTTCATACATGTTTAAACATAAATCGGATTAGAAAAGTATTAATAAAGCTTAACCACCATAGGATGAGAGATTGGAAATTATTCGCGTACTGAGTACCCGTGTTAAGTATTCGGATCTGGATGGGGAGATTCTGTGGGACGAAATTGCCCGTTACAAAACGAAGGGGTTTTCGGGAGCGGATTTACATTCATTGCTGTGCACAGCTCAGCTGGAGGCTATTCAACACTCTATTGGTTCGTAATGATAAACAATCTGTACTCTGCACGCAGACAATATTACAAATTCCATAATATTGATACAGTTTTCATTTGTTTTCCATCCCCATACTTTTGTACTATTGCTGTTGCATCAATGTTTTTATTATGTACATAACATTGATAATATTAGTGTGTGGCACGATAGTTTTCAGTATTAAAAACTGAAAACGTTTAATACGTAGACATACATGAAGCGTTTCCCAGTTATTTACTTACCGATTTTCTATGAATGTATGATTTTAATTTTGAATTGTTATGTATGACTTTTCATACCCAGTATTTATTAATTTTTCAGGTGAACTGAGGAGGCAATGTTCAACCGATGAAGGGCCAGTGTTGAAAGTAAGAAATTCTTTTGGTTGTATCGCACAAATTCTTAAATCATATCATACATGTGATATTCTATCGTGTAGAGTACAATACTGTAAAAATTAGATTCAGATGGTCGTAGTTATAGTTTTACATTCATATTGCCCAATGAATGAAGTACAACCTACGAATTAAACACGTTCTATTCATCCATGGTTGATATATATTAGATTATGTGAGGGTTTTTACAGTATTTATTGAATTCACATTACGGAATACGGAAATTATACAATGCTACGCAGAATGTTACTTTATTATAAGTCCTGTTATATTGGTCGATACAAACGAAACCATTCTCGTTAGACTATCCAATCATCAATACTATTTAATTATTCTCCACTCTTGTCTGGCAGGAGTGGTGAAAAGTTATAATGTCTATGGAATGAACAACCATGTTGAGAATAAGTGAACGAGTTTGTGAAGTTAATTCGTGCTTTGCTGATAAACGGGTTACTCTTCAACTTTACATCTACATATATTTTCTCAATTATTATTCTAGCTCATATTTTACACATGCAAAAACGCATGTGTGTAATACTGATTCACCGTATTTAGTTTTGAAGTACGAAGTAGTTTGAATTCAAGACTACACGTTATAGAAATCTCATCTAGCGGGGTTTCTCGATGCTCAAGATATTCAAGTTTTGTATTGTAATGAAGTGGGTTGTATATTGGGAATTATTAATTTTCGGGGGAAAAGTTAGCATATTACTTGGAATAGGACTGATGAGTAAAATGAGCAAGTTATATGTATGTGTGTGTTGTGTGTTCTTTAATGAGCACTTGAATGCTGATGCCCCCTTTTCTAGTTCTCAGAGTCCTTTTCTCTTTAGACTATTGGGAACATCAGGACCCTCATGCTCAATCCCAATCATTTCTGTAATAATGAACACACTAGCTAGTCACTAGTATGTATTTACAATGAACCAATTTTTGAAATGAGCTTTTTCTAACATTTATTCAATTATTATCTATTTTGTACCAAACTCACACAGCATATAATATAATAGGGTATATGATACGAAAACGGTCTGTCCTAAAAATATTTTCGCTATGTTTGTACACGTAAATCCACATTTACTACTTTTGTTTGTTCCCTTCATTTTGAATGATGAATTAGTTTGTTTATGTTAAGTTTTTCGTACGTGTATAGTGTATAATATTTATTATATATTATGTTGTTTACGTTTTAGGATGCAGAGGGCCTTACACAAGAATCTGAACAGATCTTTGTAACAAAGAAACACATAGACACAGCATTTAAGTCTTTCAAACCGTCATTACCGATTGAAGAATACAACAAATTCAAAAACATGTAAGTTCATTTCCGCCATGTATAGAGTCCATAGACACGTAATATTATAATATTGTGATGAGTTTAGAGTTTAAGTTATCATACTTGATAATGGATGCCTCAAATACTGAATTTAATTTATGCAAAGTTATTAGCAATGTTTGCACTTATTACCAGAACATGAATTACGACGACATCGAATAGAATGATTTAGATATTTGAGTGTACAGAGAGTAGAGGATTCTGTGCCAAGAAAAGAATACGCAATGTGTTCTTTACATTTAACATTGTACACAAATTGTGTGTAGTAATCGAGCACAAGGAAAAAATAAAACGTTTGGTTTCAATCATAGAACTTGTAATAATACTATACATAAACTATATTGGGGATCTAACACACCCCTTCTAAAAAACTATGTTCATTTGTTTGTTTGTTTGTATGTATGGTATTGCTTACAGATACGCAAATTTTTCATCCGGAAAAAGAGCTGCGGACAATTCAGGTCCCGGGAGTTTCCTGATCGAACGAGGGAAAAAAGCAACGCTGGCGTAAAAAACAACCAAAAAAGTTTATACATTATTTGATCGGAGTCAGTTGTTACTTTGACTCGCATTCACTGAAAAGAAAAACGGGAAAGTGTGTGTCTGTTCTTGTATTTTCCATTTCAAATATATATAGACTTGTCTTGTATTCATCGAGTTGTTCCATGGTACTTGTAAGAAAGTTCATTTTCATGTTTCTTCCGAATTAATTTACATAAAACTTCCTCTTGCCTCCGAATCTTTCAACAAGTTGACTTTTATTTGGACCCCTGTCGTGAATGCTCTTTTTACAGTGACTTGGAGGGACACAATTGAATAAAAGACAGATTTTTCTATCATGAAAATGGAGAGAATGAATAAAATAAGCTCATGGACCATAGATTTCAAATTTTTTTTAGTGAACTCTATATAAAGATGTATATATATATATTTACATGGGATGTGGGGGCTTTTACTGAAAGAGATTGCCTTGGACAATATTGTATGTGTTTGTACAGTATATTACACTATACATAATATGTAGTACTTCAATGTTTTTATACCACATAATAAGTGTACATTGTACATAGTAGAATTCTGTGATTTTAGGGATGAAAACAAGATAAAATTTGTATTATGTACTTTAGAGTTTCGTAGTTCAAGTTGTTAGTTACCAGTTTTTAGTTGGTACTTATTTATGATTATGTCTTTTGATGCTATGTATTTCCATTTCCCATTTCTTCTGGTTACACATACCTCTAATTGTACTTTGAAGATTTACATAACAACACGTATTCATGCTCATCTACTGTACACATGATAATTCAAAAAGACGAATAAAGTGGAATCTATTTGTAGAAACTAACAAATATTCATTATTCTCCTTTCAATGACCTCTCAGTAAGGCTTTCAAAAAACTTGAAACGGCAAAAGTTTTCTTTACAAATTCCAACTCAACTTTATAAACTTAATCTGTCTTCCGTCTCTTTAAGTTCTTTACCGCATTTCCTTACTGCATTTCAAACTCATTCATGTTCCTAACAAACTCGAACAAAAGTAAAGAGTAAGTTAGTAGCATGCATATACATTATAGGCAACTATGAGTGCTAAGTAAGTACATGTGTAGTTTGTTACAAGTCAGAAACTGCGAATCAACTGTTAAAGTCGAATTGGAGGTTCCTATACATCAGTTTCTTTGGAGAAATTTGAGACGGCACACGATACATGTGTATGATTTCTAAACTTTGTGTTTTGACATGTTGGGGAGGAAAAGTTTTTCTTGTGTTTTGTATGTTCTAAATTCTATATTATGATATAAAATATTAAAGTATGCTTTATTTTCAACTTCCACAGGCATAAATGTTTACAAACATTTTATACACTTTTGAATATTTATACATTATGCAGAGGAAATACTTGTACGCTCCTGTAAAACAGAAATAGGAGCCGTTGTTGTTGTTGTTGTTGTTAAAAGTTGTTCTCTGAAATAATTTATTTCACTGTAAGTAAGTCTTTGTTTTATTTATGTATACTTCCTTATTGTTTGTTTGTTTGTCTATTGTCACTCTCGTATAGTCTTATAACTATCACTATAATTTACAAATACGTTTTGTGAAATGACAAAAACTTTACTCAGTAACAAATAAACATGATAAATACACAACACATTCTACAAATGCATATGATACATAATACACATGTACCAAATATATTATGTACACGTGCATATTTATTATTTATGTAACTACCTATGACAGCTATTTGTACATCAAAATCGAGGACGGCGTTTGTAAATTATCGAAAAAACTGTATGATGAAGGTGATGTATCAGAGGAAGACAACAAGTGGCGGATACTCTGGATTTTGGATGCATGTGTATTGTCATTAACGACTTTTGAGAATCACCCTCGACCTGTAGAGTGAAAGAATCATCTATTTCATTTCATTAGCACTCAATGACATACTGATGACATGGAAATGCGCCCATATATACCTTAGACTTTTGTGACAACTGTAAAAAGAACGATCAATCACAATTATGACTTGAGTTTGGATTCAAATTCAATGTACCTTTATTGTATATGTAAACGGAGGACAACAAAATATTCCATATTCCATAATAACTTGTATACAGTACACACGCAAGTATCTATATTTACTTCTGTATCAAGGCACTGATAGAACAACTTTCATTACCCTGCATCAATGTTTTGTACATACAAGATCCACAGTACATTAGCAAGATGACACAAAAATAAATGTAAGAGTTTGAGAATAGTGCACATTGTACATCTCATACCCATCTAAATACTAAATACGATAACATTATGAGTCGAATGAGGAATGAGTACAGAGTACAGAGTTTATTATATCAAGGGAAGAATGAAATGAATGAAACATAAAAAGTTTTTTACCTGTCTGAAGTCTGAAAGAATTGTGTGTTTCTATGACTCATTGTTGAGCATTAATTGCAACTATTCATACGTTTCACACCCGCCCTATTATCATCTAATGTCCTCTTTTAACTCTACTTGAATAACATTTTTTCTACTCGTTCTTTCTACTTACATTAAACATGCACATACAATGTACAATATACAATACACATATTATATGCCTATGCTCAATTTTTTTGGTAAGGATATTATCCATTTTGTTATTTTGTAGTATTTCTACATAGGAAATATCTTGGGCCTTTTTGTACCTTCGCTAAAGAACAGATATAAAATGTATACTTGTTGTTGTATTTCAAAGTCCTTCAAATTATTGTTAAATTTACTGTGCGGTATGTAGTATGTACAATGTACAGTGTACTGTGTACAATGTACATACGCCATTTAACATACACCATATCTTTTTTATTCATTCTTGGTAGGATTCATTTTGAGGGGGGATAAAAAGTTGTTTACATATGAATACATAGTGAATCATGTGTATTGTTGGATTCAATATATATGTGTCATTTGTACATATGTATGTGTGTTGACACACCGTGGGTTGATCATTTTAAGGGGATTCAACTACAAAAAAAAGAGGAGTGAGTGTGAATGAGAAAAAGTGACAAAGAATACAATAGTCTAGTTGTCCACAATGCGTTAGAAATGGTCCAGAGCGTTCTCTTTTTTCTCCCTTCTCTCTCGCTCTTTCTCTGCTGTATTTTTTTGCAGTTTAGATATATAGACAGTAGAGCGAGAAGCAGTTGAGTTTGACTTGGTATGCAGAGTGTGAGTAACGGGGGAAGGAGAGAATGAAGAGAAAGAGAAGGTTTTCTTTGTCCGGTCAATGAAATTATTCTCTTTTATGCAAGCCGAATGCTAAATTGAGAAGATTTTATTTCTATTCTTTGGAACAACAAAGAAAGAAATCTGAGTTTATTCTATACTTTCTTCTCTCTCCTTTCTCCCGTCTATTACCGACAAGCGACATTTCTTCTTCCGTGTACTCCCTACAATAGAGCGTGTGTGTATGTGTATGTATGCGTGTTCACTACTCACTACTCACTCCTCATATGGAACTATATGTGTTGACACGTTAGAAAGACGACAGAGGACTGCCAACTCTAAACTTCAAATTCTAAACTACTGTCAACTAGATGCTCGATGCTAGATTCTAGATACATAGTATACAGGCACATTACACATACACTACCACAATTCTGCCATGTATTTTTTATATATCGAGATTTGATAATCGATTCCAATCCTCAATTCGCACTGGAAAACGTTTAGTGTTGTCGTTGAATATCAATTTGTTCCAAAAAAAAGAAAGATTGCTTGTTATCCTTCCTCTCGCTCTCTAACCCACTCGCTCCATGTCACATTTTATATTCTACACAGTCCACAGTATTATTCTCAATTCTCAATTCTCAACCGTCCACAATCCATCCTAATTCGGCTGCTTTCACTCTTTTTTAAACTAGAAATTCTAATGCATGCATACCAAACACAAACGTCATAGAGTCTAGAGTCTAGAATCTAGAGTATAGAGTTGGAACATTTCTCGTCTTTCTCTCCTTATTCTTGTCTTTGTGAAGGGAGTAACGTTCATGTACCATTTTTCTTCCAGATTTGTATGAGAATACACGATTTGTAGTAGTAACATTTATTTACAATAGTTTTACATTGTGTATTGTGTAGTTTAATGCCAAAAGAAGGTGATCTGAATGAAAAGTTTTTCTTGGGTCCTTTTGAAGTTTTATGTCAAATTTCTTCCTGTATGCATTACCCAGTTTTATGGCTTTGAAAATTTACTTTTTGAAGAAAAAATATGCTACAACCTACACAACCGTCTTCATAGGTACTTCATACAATTTTACAATATAAAGAAGGAAGAAGGAATGATTAGTTAATAAAAATAATTTCAAATGGTAACTTCTAAATATTATGTACATAGATATGTACATGGAAAGTTCAGTGGGGTTTTTTTAATAATATTCTCATGTGTCTCATTTGTGGGGATATACATAAATGCACATGTGCTGACTGGTTTTATGCTGAGATAGCATGAATTGCATGAATTTATTTATACGTGTGCATGTGTGTGTGTGTGTGTGGGGAAGAAGGAGATTTTGAATTGTGATGAAGACATTATTTGTATAGAAATGGTGTTGTATGTCTTCTTTTGAGAATCGGAATCTCTCTTTTTACAGATCATTTTCTGTTACTCCGTTTCTAAGGGTTTGAAGTGGAAAGGCTGAATGTTGAATGTGTTGTGTGTTGTGTTGTGTTGTGTTGATGTTAGAATTGGTGTGGTGGTCTCTTTCTCTCTATTCTCTATCTGTACAACTAAAAAGAAGACTAAAGAGTGGCAGTGTGCATGGGAGACGAGAGGCAAAAGAGCATGAAACATTCGGTTTATTTTACATCAGCGGGTGAAACGAAGGGTGATGGTACGATGATGAGATTGTAGAGATGATTATTTTATGTGTGTGTGTGTACCTACTACCACAATGACTCTCCCTCTGTGTCTGTCTGACTTTATCATTCGTTTTCATATGTATTTTTTCGGGGAAAATAAGAGAGAGAGAGAGAGATTTTCGAGGACTTTAGCCGTGTGTATGGAGCAGTGGGTACGTCCGCACGATGAAATGATACAGTGGCTAATATAATAAAATGTACACATAGATGAAACTGGAGACATGGAGAATGAACTGCGGCTAAACTTTATGACATTTAGTCCAAGTTTGCTAGAGCGTCCCATTCTGCTCTTCCGAAAACAAATTGTGTGTATGTATATGTGTGTATGGATGTATGTATACATATAGAGAGTTATCTTTATATGCAGAATATATACAAGATTCTGTTGCTCTTTCCTTTTTTCTGTTTCGTCGTAGCTCTCCATCCGTTTATTTTATTCTATAATGTGACTTTACACACTACAAGTGTGGAATATTCCTTTCACTTGGTTTGGTCTAGTTTGAATTGACTTTACTATGAACATGATTAGAACGATGGTGATGATGAGGAAGGCGATGTTGGGAAAAACCAAAACTGAGTGATTTTTCCACCGAGACAGCTAATTGAGCATGAAAATGCTCCAGCGGGATTCACTCCCTCATTTTCCTCAATCTCCATCTCTCTCTCTCTCGCTCGCACACTCTCTTTTCTCTATCTAGAGTTTCAAGTACTTTTACAAATAGGCAGTCCAACCAGACAATTTCATTCTGCTTCACTTACTTTAAATTGTTGTAATTCCCACCTTTAAACACAATTTACAATCATATTACATTTTAATCATTTTGTCTGTCATTTTGATGCATACTTTTTTGTGTATATCCTTTGCCTTTCGTTGAGCTTTCACACATTTGCAACATTACCATTTGTTTTGAGTTTCGAGTCATTTTACTCTTCACTTTTCACTTTTTAAGGCATCTTTCCAACACTTAAGTTTCATATTTTTTGCTGTTGTTTTTGCAGTAGATTAGTGTAGAGTAGAGTAGTGTTGAAAATTCAAATCGTGGCAAAGCAGGATTTCAAAACTTGCGTAAATGAATTTTTCATTCCGAGCCTGCATTGTCTATCTGACGAAATCACGTAAATAATTCTTTAACTTAGTATCTCACATTTCCCTAGTCTCACATTGTCCCCTGAGCCTGAGACTAAATGCTCTGGTGAAATAGCGTGGACACTGAAGACATGTCCTTTGGGACATGCCCCCAAGATATCCGTAAAAGTAAGCTAGCAAGTCCCATCCTCCCGTCAAACAACTAAAAAAGGTAATCATTGTTACATAATCAACGCTCTCAAATGAAAAGTTTGAAGGATTTATTAATAAATGCTTTCTTCACGTATTAACAATTTAGGGGTGTAATTTATACCACAATAAATGTTTTTTTCTTTAAGACTATTATGCCTGTATTTGCAAGGTACTGTCCTCATAAATTGAGAACCAAAAAATGTCGTCTTACATACTTTACATTGTACGTTTAAGAATAGACAGTTTTAACAGTAAACTTTTTATATACGAGTTATTTTGCTATGAATGGCTATCCATTTATGTTTCCTTTAGGATTATTGACAAAATCCACTCCAACACACGTAGACACTAGACACAATACTTGAAATTTATTCTAGACTCTAGATTCTACACACATATACATGTCTACCGCGCCTTGATCGTAACTGTAAAGTGATACCTTTTTCCCTAGAATTTTTTGTTATTATTTCTTATCTATAGAGAAATTTCCCTCTCCAAATCCGTCCACATACACTCACACACTACAATGTCCCCATATTATGTATACTGCTGTATGTTGTATGCATACATGTGTGCATGTGTTATGAATCACACTGTCACCCAAAAAGGCTAAAACTGATAAAAAGACAAACAGTCTCACGAGCAAAGTTAAGCCCAGCTAAAACATTTCAATTATACAATTATAATAGTACTACAGTGTTACTTGACTTTCTACTGTTCTCAGTTCTCAGTCTTTTATCCAAAATAAAAAATATAGCTAGATGCATAAATGTGTACGATTAAATGGTAAAGTTTCTTTGTATCAATCATCTACATATTCTCCAATATAGATAAGATGAACTATATTTTATTACATAATAAATAATAATATAGAATATAGAATATGATCCCTTGTGTACATTGTGATACATAAT
Organism: Sminthurinus aureus; assembly: GCA_034698265.1. Taxonomy (NCBI): domain Eukaryota; kingdom Metazoa; phylum Arthropoda; class Collembola; order Symphypleona; family Katiannidae; genus Sminthurinus; species Sminthurinus aureus. The sequence continues at coordinate 5,981 of JAQGBH010002424.1, read as the reverse complement.
TCTGGTTAGTTTTATGGGAATAAAATGAGCTGCCTGTATCTTTTTTTCTCTCTCTCAAGTTCACATTATTCTAAACTCCAAACAAATAGACTACTGGCGATGCAATAAGTCCAAAAAAGTAAATTATTTCCCTCAACACTCAACACTCAATAGTCAATGCTCAATACTCAATACTAGCGATATGGATACTGGATACTTATGTCAATGCTGGTGGCTGGCACGTTGTATTCATTGTATATTGTATTGTTTCCCTATCTTTATTTATGCCCTCTCAACTGTGTACAAGTTTACTTTGTACAATGCACACGGTACACAACTTGGATACAAACAGAGAGATCCAAAAGATCCAAAGTCTCTCATTCACTCACTCACTCACTCATCGTCCTGTTATTTTCCGTTGACTTGAAATGAAATGAATGCCTGTGAATGTTCTCATTGTATTTATTGTATTGAGCTTGGCAAATAGAGAAAGAAAGACAACATGGCTAGAGAGTGAAAAAGAAACAAAGAGTCCAAATCCTATACCTTCTCAATTCAATTCTGTCTTTATTCTATCTGCACTTGTGTACATAGACGACGTTTGTAGGGTAGTTTGTAGTTTTGTATGGTCACGGCCACAGTCAAAACCAAACCAAACCATGAATTCAGAGGCGAGTTTGGAGTTTGTACGAGCATTCGCTCTATTCTCTATGTGGTATGTATTGTGTATTGTGTATTGGGGTATCTATCTTCCTTTTTGTAACTGACTCTGTAGCTTACCTTTATTTAATCTACGGGAACACACACTCATACAAACCGAAAAAGAGTGGACAATATTATTTTAACTTCATTTCCAAAAGAAGACTCAAGGAAATAGGAAATTGTTTTTATATATACACTTATTTCATGAGTGTCCATCTGACTTGTGGTATGTAGCGAGAAGAGAGAAGAGAGGGAGAAAAAAGGAAGCGATCACGAACGCAATTTGAGCTTTGTTTGTACTTTTGTCATCTTTTCTTTAGGGCTTTATTTTTTTTGTACTTTTGCTCCTTTTCTGTATTTTTTCTTCTACAACATTCACCATTCACATAACTTTCTTTTCCTTTTCCTATTCTAATATTTTCTTATCTTTTTATTTTAGTTGATGCTATATCTAAGATACCAAGTTTGATGTTTTGATATTTTCCCTCTCAGTTTCAGTCAACTCAATCAACATGATCCATTTTTCTAAAAATGTTCCTTTCTCACGCTCTCATGCTTTAAAAATTAAACAATAAACATAATACTGTGATAATCGTTGACAGATTTTTGCTGTTCCCCAAATTTGCCAAGAAATTGAGGTGTCTTAAAAAGTAAAATACATGATATACAACACTTAAATATTCGTGTTAAAAATCAAGCACAATAAATGTAAAACTTTTGTATCTAGAGTCGAGAGTCTTGATGTTATGATTAGCGTTTATCACGCTATAGAGAAAGATCAGGTTTGTTCTATTGTGAGTTTGTTCTCGCGACCAAAGTCCAAAGAGCACAGCGGAAAGGAGAAAGAAAAGGAACTGTACAGTGTGCAGTGTACATTGTATATACATGTGAGGGAAAGAGAGAAAGAACAGGGAAGAAAAAAAGCTATTAATTGAATCATGGGAATAGTTTCGATTTCTAAACTGAATCACAACGCACAACTGATTAGAGCCTTTTCTTCTGCAATTGCGAGTTCTTTTGTGATGCCTTTCTGATCGAAATGCGATTATATTATCGAGTGGATGTGTATTGAGTAGACCAAATGTATAGAGAGAAAGAGAAGGCCATTCGTTCACTTCCTATTTGTAAAGTGTAAACGTACATCTATAGACAGCACACACACACACACAGTTGTACACTGCACATTGTACACACAACTGTATTTTATTCAACTAGCTATACATAGAAAGAAAGCCACGGTTTTTGAATGACAGCATGAATACCCGTCTATTTCCTTTTCACCATACACGAACCATATTCATATCTTCCCTTTCAAAATTCCTTCTTCCTCATTTTCTGTCTCCCCTTTATTCCCATTTCTCTTTCTCCTCTACAATTGTGCACCACATACCATACTCCATACTCTATTCATCATGCACCACACAACATGGATCACGGTCTCTGGCTTTTTGGTGTTCCAAAATCGTATCATCTTACGACAATTTTATAAAATCATCTCCCGATGAACCCTTAACCTCACACAGTATTGCAGTATTAGCAACAGAGGTTCTGAATTCTGAATTCAATCATCTGAGAAAATAATTTCATGGTTTTTACATGAAATTAATGATAAAGGTTCAAGATTTGCTGTTAATTCAATCATTCAATTGGAGTGTAAAATTAGTTAAAATTTTCATCTTCCATAATATACAGACGTGCAGTTGGTTTGAATTTTCTGCTTCCTAATTTAATTGGGTGGTTTTGGTTGAGAGACTATTATTCCGTACAAAGTACAGAGTAAAAGGTTAAGTAAGTATAAAGTAAGAAAAAGATGACGATGACGAAGAAGACGGCGATGATGGTAATGTTGATAGTTATTATTATTATTATCATTATCATCACCTTGGAGTCTAAAATTGTACGTGTTTGTGTATTATATTAATGATATTATGTTTCTAAAAACGTACAGGAAGTTGGTGTAGTTTGTGCCAAAAGCCAAAAGCCAACTCTACATTTCCACAGCGTCTCTAGCGTCTCTATATAATCGAGGGGGGAAAGTGATTAGTTGTGGAGATTGTTTAGAGAACGGAGATGAAATGAAGGAGCTAATGGAGAAATAATGGTTAGTGGTAAGAATAATTCCGAGTTACTATGTATAGCTAGGTCTATTATTAAGCTTTTCTCTATGGTAGAGAAAGGGAGAAGAGAATGAGAATGTTTGAATGTTGTTTGAGACAAGCCTCGCAGTTTTGTCTGTGTATGCGTTTCTGTTTCCATGTGCCTGTGTGTGTATGGAGGAGTGAAGAATAAACTGTAGATTGTAGGTATTGGAGACTGGAAGAAAGACTGGGCGGGTGGAGATGTGCGCTAGTTCTTTGGTGTTTGCTGCAAAATGGCTGTAATGAAGGCGGATATAAAGCCAATATATTTTGTTATAATGCTCGAGGTGTTACCGATAAGAGAGTGAGACAGAGACATAGAAAGACACCGTGTATGCGAGACAGAGAAAGAAGAAGCATTTGCAATCTTTTGGGCTGGGTGCGGGTAGAGAGTAGAGAGTAAAGTGTAGAGAGAAAAGAAAGAGAGAGAGAGAGAAATATAATATGGAATAATGTGGTGGAGGGAAGAATGAGAATGAGAGTGTGAGAGCATAAAGAGGCTTCGTAAGGGCCTTGTTTGATTTATACTCGAGAGAATAGGGAGATAGTGAGCTTGTATTTTTTCAAGTTGCTGCTTCCCATTTCCGTTCCTATACACACTGCTACTACTACTACTACTACTACTGCTGCTTCTGCTGTTCTGATACTATGGTCAAAATAGAGAGAAAAAGAAAAAAAAGAGAAAGACCCGCTTTTCATGTCACACGCCGATAAGAAGACTTTACCAACTAAACAAAACGTATACATTTATATATAGTTGCACGTTGTATACGTATGGAATATTGGATGTATATGCTGTATTATGATATATAAACACGTATAAATATATTCACAACCAACAACCAAGTCAACCAAAAGTCGCTTCCCTTTTCTCTTGTCCCAACACAAGAGAACAACTAGAGAAGGTTCAAAACCATTGCCAGCGTATACAAAATACAAAGCATCCACACAGTGTCTCTTTCTCTTCTATATTATAATCATGTCACACAATGCCCGAGAAAAGCAAAAGCAACATCTCTCTTCTCTTGTCAACCTCACAAATTATCACCCTCTTCTCCTGAACGGGTGAACAACACCCGTCTAAATACCCGCCTTTTCTTATATACATTCTCTTGTATTATGTACCGCGTGTACTTCTCTCTGTCTCTCTCTATACTCTCTACTCTCTACTGTCTATTCTCATCCGTCTCTCTTTCACTCACTCAATAAAACCATACAAAAATCCTTTCTGACGTCAACTACATAACAAAACCTTCAGGCTTCGTCTATACCCTTTCTTTTTTACTCCTTTTCTTCTCATCTTTTTCATCATCTTCCTACTTTTCTTTCTTTCTTCATTCTTCTGCTTATGTGTTACTTTCTCCTTTCTTCTTTTCATCCTTTCTATTTCGTTCACTCATTCTTCCTTTCTTTTCCTGCTCTTCTATTTGATGCAGTTTTCAGTAACAATGTCTCTCGCTTTTATATTTTATGTATATATATTATAGAATCACATCAAAACCATATTATATTGTTTTCTATTTTTCATAATGATGCGTCTCCACGCTTTTTGAGACACATTTTGACATGGTTTTTAAAATGACTTGATACTTGACATTTGATAGCACAAAGCATTGAAAATATACAGACATTTAAATGTATTGTCTTTGTCTACTTTTGGACTTTTTAATTGGATTTGCGTCTACAAAATATTTCTTTTTGAATTTTACCTTGTAACATATTATAACATTGATAGATGATGAGCTTTCCCACAAGTCTACATGATTTTTCCTGATGACAAAATTCTAGTGTCTATATTTCATATTCTATCATACAATTTGTACATATTTCAAAATAGGTAACATTATTTGTATTTAACGTTTTATCAACAAAAAATGTTCAACAAACTACGATTCAGTGTATGCGGCATGCAACCTTTTTCTCTATTTATCTAACCTCTAATAAAACCCGTGTGTGATGGCGTCATGTGGTAACGCTTTTTCTAAGAGAAAACGACAGTACTAGGTTCTAAGAGAAAACAGTACTACTCGAACAATAGCAATTTCTCTTAGCCAGAGTATAGTAGCCATTTCTCTTAGCCAGAGTAGTAGCCATTTCTCTTAGCCAGAGTAGTAGCCATTTCTCTTAGCCAGATTAGTAGCCATTTCTCTTAGCCAGAGTAGTAGCCATTTCTCTTAGCCAGAGTAGTAGCCATTTCCCTAGAGCGTGACGGAGACCCCCTGACCATCGGATACGGATTTTATGAGGTTGTTGGATAGTTTAAATGTTAATTGGTTACATAATTCATAGGCCTACATCACCTATAACAAAAAATTAGATTCTACAATAATATTATGGCTTCTTATTTCAGGATTACAAAGATTCCGACTACAAATACATGCATAAATGTATATATTTGTATACGCATATATACCTCAATAAAATAGGGAATAGAGTAGTATACATGGACGTGAAATCTATTTCGTAATGCATTTTCAATCCTGCTTATATGCTACAATACTTGATAAAATGTAGTACGAAAATTTCCAGGAATGTATAAAACTATAATCACGAAATGAAGTTTCAACAACCGTAGACGCCATGGCTCATTTGCACAAAGTGTCTTGATACAATGGTATACTCATTGAAGCTACTTGGATCAGCATTAAAACTAAATGCCTACGAGTCTAGTTAAAAACCTGGTATCAAAAGTTATAAGGCACTTTTTTCATTATTTGGCTCTTGAAAACATTTTGAATGTAACAGGAAACGTATAACACTTTTCATTATTTACTCCTCCAAGTTTTTACATACTGTAAAACTACTCCAATAATAATTATTTATAGATAAGAAGACATATTTTTTAGAGACTATTACATTCTTAAAACTTGAGAAGTAGAAATAGTACGGAATTCTGATTCATTGTGGTGACACTTTCGATGAGTAAAATCTTTTGGAATCGTCCAATCTATGAATATGCACAAAAACGTTCTCGACTCTCAAAGCCGGAAATCTGTTGCTTTACTTTGTTGTTTTGATTTCCGATGTCGTTCTTGAACAGATTTAAAATGAGCAAGTAATTCATCAAATTTGATTTCCTTGACGTATACTCTCTCTTCATTTTTAGGTGTGCCGTGTAATCTATAGGGGGGGGGGGGGGGGGGGAGAAAAAAAAAAAAAAAA
>JAQGBH010002423.1:0-24632 GCA_034698265.1 Sminthurinus aureus | reverse complement strand
CCGTTTGGGCTCTGAGGTGTTCCGAAGATTTTTCTTTGTGAGTTCAAATGAAAAATTTATAATGGATCCCTTAATATTTAATAGTTTGTAATTACATATTTTTCATATTTCACTAAACGTTTATCGTAATCTACAAGTATTGAATACTGAATTACGGCAAATAATGTTTTGTTAAGTGTCACATTTTTTGGGTTTCGTTTGATAAGTATTGCATTTTCTTGTTTATTTTCTAGATTAAAAAAATTTCGGAAGAATTAGCAGATAGTTCAAAATTAAGAACTCTTCGTTTACAAGAAAATTGTCTAACACTTCATGGTTTTCCAACCAAAATTCTCAGCGATTCCAATGTATCTCTGATTGCCGTGGAAGGAAATCTTTTTGATGCAAAACAATTCAGTGAATTGGAGGGCTATAACAATGTGAGTTCTATTTTTTAAAGTTTTAAAGAACATTTTTTTTTATCCAAAGAAACAAGCTTGAAATGTTAACATTTCATCGTTTCGTGTTTTCGTGTTGGTTTTACAGTATATGGAACGCTACACTGCGACCAAAAAAAAATTGGCCTAGGCTGAGAGCTTCTATCGTCATAAATAATCCTTTTTGAAAAAGGGTACAATGTTTTTCTATACAATACAAATAGAATATTGAAAGGCTTGAATTTACATACCAGTTTATCAGCAAAAAACCAAAATGTTGTTGGCAATCGTTCGAAATCGCTACTATAAACAGCAAAGTAAATATGTAACAGATGAAAATATTACTGTGCAATTTATTTTTTATTATTACAAATTCAAGCACATTTGTATATCAGTTCCCGTTTTCTGTTAAAGTAATCAACAATGATACAACATGTCATCTCGTCTTGATTGAATGTCTGCCTGCTTGTTTTAGTACTTGAATGTACTGAATCTTGCTTAAATGCTAAAACAAGCTGTAAGCGAAAAATGCTTATACACTATAGAAGATATCTTTAAAAACTTTTATATTTAAACGTTTTGTATCGTTTAATTTTTATTTACAATTTAGGAATGTTCGTATTTTAGACTTTAGTACACTACATAAACCTGAATATTCCTTATTATCGCATTGAATTTTGTGAAACGAAGCATTTATTTATTTATTTATTATTTCCAGCTTTTACAGTGCAGTAAACTTTTGGCTTACAGTCTGAATTCTAAAGGCTAAATGATTTTCACTGTAAGTTGGTTTTTAATCACGTAGAATAGAAAGTTCGTTATAAACCGATCACCTTTCTTGTGGCCATCGTATTCTCACGGCACTAAAATGTTTAATGACAACATTTCATAGGAAATGACAGATAGCTGGACTTGAAGTAAGTTCGTGTCAAAATTTAAAAAGGAATAAAAACGACAGAGTACAAACGGAATACAAAAGTAATTGAATGTATGCTTTTGCTTTGGTGAATGTGGTAGCTAATGAAATACTATGTTACATTATACATTATACCATTACCCATTACATGTAAATGGCAAATGAACTTGTATACTTCATACTTGCCACGATTATGATGTATTATGTATCGTGATTATAGCATTTAGTATAGTTTTATGACTAGATAAAATCTGCTGGTGTCAAAGCTTAAAAATGACATCAATTATTATTGTAATAAGTAATAACTTTATGTTGCGTTTACAACACTAGGAACCTACGAGAAGTCTAAAGTACTAGATATTATATGCTATGAATCACGACATGTAATACACAAAAATTACATAAATAATCTATTATATATTATGTACTTTTGTATGCTACAATTTATACAACTTTTAATCGCGTCTGTAAAACGAACTAAGCAAGTTTTAATTATTCCATGTGAAAAATTTTCTTTTGGAAATTATTGTACACAAACTACAATAATTCGTATACGTCAAAGATTTATTCAGACAAGCCCGTATTCTGACGAATAATATTATGCTAGATGTTAGGATAAAGTTTTAAAGAACCATAAATCACACAATATGTAATATTCCTTGTGCATTTGTTATAATACACACGATATTTTTCGCATGATACTGTATAATTTCGTACTGGAAATTACCACAAAGCTTATGAATTTCGAATTATTCGGAATTATTAGTAATGTATGAAATATTGTATACATGTATTACCTATTACATACGAAAAATGTTTTACTTATATTGTAATATATTATAATAATTTAGTAGTTATTAGCGCAGTAATATAATAGTCATGATTCAGTATTTTATTAATGATTAATGTACATTAGACGTTCTAATTTGTACCTGTCCAATTTTACTCTTGCTACCTTCGGTAAAATTTATCAGTAATAAACAATTCAAATGTAATACATACAATATTTAAGTAATATAGTGCGCAATATTATATTTTGAATCTTTTGGCGTATTACGGTCAATATAAGTCGTTTTTCTTTACCATCTTTCAAAAGTTTCAATGCAAATGAAAAAATTGGATACATGACTCAAATATCAATTTCGACTTTATTGGTCTTAATTTCAAAAAAATAACAACATTGATAATTATTATGCTGAACAGGCGCATCTTCCTCATAGTATGAGAAGGACAAGTGAATAACTATGATTTTTTATGTGCTATCAGCATTCTCAATTTCAGATATTACTGTTGATGTACCATTATTTATTGCACTAAACTGTTGTTGTTTCTTTAAGTCAATTTGCATGTTAATTATTTGTTTTTGTGTTTTCACAAGGGAATCCAAAGTTTGTAAAGTTTCCGTGCTGCAACCTTAAAATATAAAATATACAACAATAGAATTAATTTCACATTTACAGGGGTCAGTCTTTTGAAGTCAATAGTCAATATATTATCATAAATCGTAATCATGTAATTTTTGGCGTTTTTATTGTTTAGTATTGACTACTCAATATTCGTAAAAGAGAAAAGAGAAAGCTTACTTTTACTTGCAGTATCTTTTTCAATTTTGGCAATGAACTCTTGTACATCATTTTCCAACTTTTCTTGTCGTGCTAAGCAATTCTTTAACTGGAAATCAATAGAAATGTTTGACTTTGTTTTCCTTTTGGTCATGACTTTCTTCTTTACCGAAGACATCCTACTGCTATTATTTTCTTCAAAGTTAGTAGTAATTTGTGTATTATTCTGAACATGTTTCTCATTTTTGTTTTCAGGAATTTTTATATGATCAACATTACTATTGCAGTTATCAGTAGTATAACTTTCTTGATTGTTGTTTTTATTAGCCAGTAAATTCTTCTTGATAGTTGATTTTTTTGGAGATGAAACTGATGAGTTGGTTGAGCTGGTAGTCCTTTTTCGCTCTTTTTGAGATAGCATTTCAGAAAAGGATTTTAAACTCACCATATCACTATTCCCTAACAATTTGGCCAATGTTTGTATGGGGACTTCTTTTTTAATTTTTCCTAATTTTGAAAACATTTCTTCATTTGGTTTTGAAGATTTGGTATGTTTCCTTCCGCTACTAATATTATTATTAGTACTTTTAGGTAGAGGGCCTTTTTTATCCTTTAACATTGATGAAAGGTCTTTAGATTTATATAGAATTTTATTTGTATTGTTCTCCATTTTACTACTGGAAGTGTACGAAAGCGATGGTCTTATCTCCTCAGAATTAGTGAAGAAAGGTGCTTTAATCTTTATACTTCTGATGGTTTTAACATTCTGATTGTAATTTCTGGGAGTTTTTATTGCTACATTAGATTTTGTTAAGAATGCTGGTGATGATGGTGACTGTACGTTAATCAAATTTTCATTCCTCTGTCTATCAATTTCTGTAGCTATTTTCGACATGGATATTTTTTTCGGAGTCAACGGTATATGGTTTGTTTTAGGGGTTTTTGGAGCATAAAATGTTGATGTTCTGGGCGTATTGAATTTTTTGGGTTTTTCCAGAGAGCTCGTAGAATTTGGTTTATTCACTAGTACGCTTACAACTCTTTGAGTTTTTTTCAATATTCGTTTTCCATCTGCCAATAATAGGTTTTTTCCACCATCAAATCGTCTTGTTTTTGGTCGCATCTATGAATTACGTCACATACACATTTTCTTATTAGTTCTTGAGTTCTTATTATTTATTATTTAGCGCAGCTCATTACATGTAAATAATATTTCATTGAGTATTTGGAATTATTCAAATTTGAATGAAAAATACCTGATTTCCAAACGGATGAATATCGAAATCTGAGGTATAGTCCACCTGCAAATGCTCACTAGAACTAGGTACACTTCCAAGTCCAAGAGAAAGTATATCTTCAACAGGTAGTGAATTTAAGAAATTTTGTGAATCTTTAGAATCTCCTCTCGAATTCAATGATGATCGTGATCGTAGTCGACGAAAATCCAAACCACCTTTTGTCACATTTCCACGCTCTAGTTTCCTATTCAGATGCTAGACTCGAGTAAGTAAACAAAGTTTAAAGTGTAAGCTTTAAGTTCTACTGTTTATTGTTTACTACGTTTTTTTACTTGAAACATAAAATTTAAAGTCATACCATTGATAACTTATTCACACTAGGATCCATGAAGGTTTTGCTCCCCAGTGATTTTTTCAAACTTGACAATGGAATTGTAGATAAAGTTTTCTCTACATTGCTCTCAATTTCAGCCGTAGAAGAAATGCGAGCTGTTGCTGGCTTTTTAGTAGATGCACTAATTTCATTTAACATTGCTCTATACACTGCTCTCTCCTCCTAATCAATTTAGTCAAATTCAAATTGTTGTATACATGATACATAATATGGATTTAAAATGTACGTAAAAGTTGAGCCATTCAAGCAGCCGCGGATCAAATAACATGTGTATAATAATTGTAGTATTATATTATATTACATATCATAGAATTTACATCGGATCGCACAGAACTGTTGAAATATGCCATGATTTCATCAGTGGGGTCTGATGATGCATTTTTACCAGGAACATCCAACTTGCGTACTGTTGACAGTGTTTTTCCTTTGATTATTCCTTCCCTTTGACTAAAAGACTTCCTAACAGGATCTGTTTTTGTACCTTTCATGTTTTTATGTCAATCTACAATAATATAATACTTACAGCTTCCAATTAGTGAGTAAACTCATTAGTAAACGTATAAGTGATAGTAACTAATCTATGATCGATTCGATGGATGATGATGGATGCTTTTGTAGTTTGCTCTTGTGGCTTAGATTTGACTTCGGTCGTTGTAGGTTGTAGGTGAAAATTTAATGAGCAGGAAGACGAGGAATGAGGAGGAATAGTATATAAATAATAAATTATAATCAGCAATCAGCATGCATTTGTCTTTTCCGATTTCCGATTTCGAAAACCCGAAATTGTGACGTTAGACAAAATTTCGCCATGGAGTTTAATATATTATTGATTTTTTGGCGTATATTTTCTATTTTCTATAGTGACACACGCTCAGCACTCAGCACTCATCACATATGACACACCACACAGCATGTGCCTTTTGTGTTATGTGCTGGATAAAAGTCTTCTGATGATGTGTGTTCTGTTCTGGAAGAACGGCTGTTCATAATTTTTGTCGGCCGTTTGACTTCCGCCAATTTTCCCCCCATTTCGAAATTAACTGTCTACAATCCAAACCAATCCACAGCCAACAGTATTATAAACAATAAAATGTGTAACAGGGAGGAATAGTACAAGATTAAGTATAAAAAATAAAGGATAAAGATGATTCATTTGGAAACAGAGACGGATTTTCTATCGAGAAGGAGGCCGAAAAAGGAAGGCATCATCGTCAGACTAGAAGAACAAGGGCTGCTGAGTATTCCAAATGGAACATTGAAAAAGTACCGTCAATGCCTTGGCTTCGACTTGTCACGAAATATGATTGATTTGACAGATGACCTATGCTTTGAGCTCCGCTTCATTCGCTATCTAAATTTAAGTGATAATCAGTTGCAAAGTCTACCACATGATATTCATTTAATGGAGAATCTTGTACATTTTGATGTCTCAAACAATAAAGTAAGTAAAAAGAAGGAAACAACCTCATAAATCATAAGATATCCACTTTGACCTATTACATCCTATATATTTTATACTAACCCAAGTTTGTTACCTGTTTAAAACGAATACCTGTGTAAATTTTAAATCTGCTCATTGTTCCACCATTATTTTTTTGCAGATTAGTAAGCTCCCTGTAGCCGTAAAAGACATGAAACACCTAACGTGGTTTGATCTACGTGAAAATCCTTTTGTAACTCAATGGTGCAAACTTAATCATATTGATGAATGTGATTTTGATCCACAACAGTTTGCAGTGCAACAGATTGCACCTTTTATGGAGGCAGTAAAAGCAAAACATGAAATATTGTGTCGAGTTCGTGCTCAAAATTTTAGGTAAGGTTAGGTTTATTTCTTATTTCTTTTTAAAAACGATTTTCAATTTTGAAGAATCATAAGTCTAAAGCCCATGTTTTCTGTTTATAGGGATTATCTCATAATGTGTCCGAAAGGAACAAAATGTTCGCGTAAATTCTACGGAGAGGAAACAAATTTTAAAAACTGCCCATTTCGTGACATTCATCTTCGCCACTCGGAAAAATTTCTTCAGACACTACAAACCTTTGCGGAATGTAAAAGGAAACCATATAGCTATCCAGATGCTTGGGTCTTTTGGGCTTTGACATATATTTTAAGTGAGTGAAGAGTGCATTTTTTTACGTTGTTTACTATCTATGAATATCTGACAGTTACAAAGCTGGGCTTATTTCCCCAAAATCCTCAATACCAAATTAATTATTAAATTTTCTCATTTTCTCATAGGGGCACTTCCTTGGATTTCAGGAGCTTTTATTGTAGTATGTCTACTCATGGCAGCTTTTATCGAGGAACGAGACTTCAAAAGAGGTTTGGATGCAGTAGATTATTTCATCCCTCAGTTTTTAAGGAATTCATTGATAAGTGGACGTAGAGGAGTTTTCTATCTTTTACCGTCAAAAATCAGTAGTACTTTCCCCATCCACCCGCCAGTTTCATAAAATCTCTAGTATCTAGTCTATTATCAATTTTCACCATCACCTTAGCTCTAAATTTTCATGATGTTAAATATGCGACAAAAATAAACAGGCTGGAAAAAGATTCTCAGTGTGAAAAACACATTTTAGGACATAGAATATGGAAGGAAAATTTCAATCGTTTTTTTTATTTTTTCATTGTTCCAGTTACAATTTCAAATTTTGCGTTAACTTTTGAATTTTTACAGTTTGCGTTGTATATATATGTATATTTTTGGATATTGGATATTGTATATACGCAAAAACAAGCAAAATCGGTCGCTTTTTGGTATCACAACTTTAAAATTTAAATACCAGTAAATTTCGTGGTCTGAAATAATATTTACCGTTTACTTTAGATTTTAGTATCCTGTATGATAATCAATTGATAATGGGATTTCGATTTTCGATTACTTTAAAACAAGAGTACGCAAGCGTTTTCGTGTATCCCTAAAATTATCGAAAAATCGTAAGTAAGCTAAACGCTGAAGGACACGATTGTAGAATGAAATATATGAACATAACTAGTAACTAGATACTAGATACGAAAAATGAAAACTTCTTTTTCTGATTACCTGATATTAAATTCTACTAATTACGGTGTTTTTAATGTTCACCAGTAATTGATACCTATAATCTATAGCCGAAAAAATGTAGAATATTTTCCGTTACTTATTCGATTTACTTTATACTTTATACTGTAGTATTGTTGTTATTTTTTTCGTCCCAACGAACAGAGCATGTATTGCGTATTTGTATGCCTATAACAAGAATAACACGATATTATGCAATAACGAAGATAAACTCTATAAAACAATAACACTACGATCTACGATATAAATATTATGTCATCGATTTAGTTTCAACGTATTTTCGAAATTTTGATTCGATATATAATAATTAATAATCTACGATATATTATGTGCAATTTACATTAGTTATTTAAAAGTGACTCGTTCAGTCAGAGTACAAAGTACAAAAAAATTTCAAGATTCAATACTGATGAGAACAGCCCTTTTGAGTCATCAACTTATCAGTTATCGTTTTTAACGCAGCGGAAATTGCAAAAATCGGCATTTTAGCAAAATTCTTCTCAGACTCTAGACGCCTTTAGGATTTGAGTTAAATCCGATTTTCAGTTTTACAATTTAAATAAGAATACTGATATCAAGTATTGAATACGTGTGTACTTTTTAAATAATTATTAATACTTTGTGTTTTTTACGCTGTTCATCTTGTATTATATCTTACACGATAGACACTAGACAAATCATCTTCATGAAACCTCAAGTAATGCGAAATCAAAAATGCGTACTATGCGTTGCATAGACAATAGACAATTGCAATGACCAATGATGTATGACTCTATTTTCTGGATTTAGTTCTTTTTAATCGAGTCTTTTTCTTCTTAGTTGTAGATGTTGCTCCATGCTTATGATTATTGCTGTTACTGTTGTTGTTACTATTGTTATTACTTTGTGAATGAGTCTGATGAGATAATGACGCCTCATCTAATTTATCTCCCATGGATTTTGACTTTTTCAAAGTTTTATTACTAGCATTATGACCAGCTGTTATTTGAATAGATTCCTTTTTATTCATCATATTGATTGAAAACAAGCCACTGACACTCCCTCGATGATGTTGATGATGTGAGTTACTGGAATTTACTCCAGATTTGATGTGAGCTTGTTGTTGACCATGATGATGACCATGGTGATGATGGTGGTTGTAGTGGGAGTGCAATGGACCAGTCCAAGAAACTCGTCTTTGTGATAAATTGTGACCTTTTGTAAATGGAGCTACATGTGATCTACTACTATTGATCACTCCTCCTCCTGTTGTTGTTGCTGTGCTGCTTGTCCCATTTGAATTGGAATCAACCATGAGGAATTCCTCCTTTGACTTGGAAATCCCTTTGGTGATTGTGAGATTACTACTAGTACGGGATGCTAAAGATGAGGCGGTGAAAGTACTGGATGGTTTACTACTTTCTCCCGCTCCGTTTAGCTTTACCGAAACACTTTCACGACGACGAACGCTCCTTTGTTTTTGTAATGTTACTCCTACGGTTCCGCGACTGCTCTTCCGCTCTGATTTAATATAGATTGATTCTTCGAGAGCTGGTGTAGGAATTTTGGCTCGGGGTTTTGGACTGGCTACAAGTCCAAGGAACGATATGGCTGTATTTTTGTCTTTGTCTTTATCTTTAGTTGAGTTTGGATTGGGTGAAGTGTCTCTTTGTTGTTGCTGTTGTTGTCGTTCCGCTCTTTTAATTTCATTTTCTGGTACTTCCAATTTGAGATTATTTAATTCTTCTGTAATATCCAACGATGAAATTGTATCAGGGAGATATCGTGGAAGATTTTTGAATGCCCCATCACAATCATCACACTCATCCTCTGTCACGGAATTAGCAGTAGCGTCATCACCAAACGTGTATGCCGATTTGGTCATTGTCATTGCTGATGATGTCAATGTGACATCTGGAGGTTTGAAAGGATCGTCAAATAATATGCTGGTGCCTGTTGAACAGAAATGGCAAAAAATTAAAATACATGGGGACAAATTATCTGTGGCGATTGCAGTAGTAAATAGAGTAAAACACATGGAAGAAAAGTGCAGAGTTTGCTTACATTTTGTAGAAAGTGAATTGTAATTTATATTTGTCACTTGTTTATCATTCATAATTTGACTGAAGTTGACTCGTTTAGACCGCCGTCGAAATTTTGTGAGTCTAGTCATACTATTGTCTTTTGGTCCCTTTTCTTTTTCCTTTTCCTTCTCCATGTCTGGATCAGGAATTTGGTGAGCCAGAGAGGCTTCATCCAGCCGTCTGTATTTGTTCCCAGTTCTAACGTAGTCAACTGTCGCCTTACTCAAACTCATGACTGATCTCTCAATTTTAAGACAAGTGGTTGTGGTTGAAGGACGAGGTTTCACCTTCTTGTTATTATTTGATGCTAGTTTTGTGGAACTTTGACGACGGATGGATGTGCTTCGTTTCAGCTTCTTGTCTGATGTCGAAGTCTTTGTCACTGACGAGGATGCATCCTCTTCATCATCTCCCTCTTGTTCATCCTCCGTGTCTTCACTTTCACTGTGAGACAAGCTGAAGGAAAAATATTTCACATTGATTTTAAAATTTCCAATCTCAATAAGTCTATACTGATAGATTTAAAATGTACTTTATTTCATGTAATATTACATGTACTTGAAGTTTTTAGTCTCGTTTTTAGTATACCTTGAGTAGTCAGTGATGGGAATGTTAACAGGCTCCTCTGCGTTTGAACCGCCTTCCAATAACTTCTGAAGAATTCTTTCCCTTAACTTTTCCTGAAGAGTAGATTTGACAAACAAAGTTTTGTTATTAGATTTTATTTGGATTAATTTTAATTATTTTCAACTTACTTTGGAGGGATTTGGGTCAGAATAATCCAACAGTGTTTCACAGAAATGTCGACCCATTCCTTCATAGTCACACGTATTGAAATGTGTGTGTTGTCTTGAAGGGAGAGTTGAACCGCCCAGAGAGATTTCCAAAGTGTAGCTAAAAAAAAAGGTGTAAATGTTTTATTTTACTCGAAACCAACATTATTATTCTGTTATTATTATTTGTATTAGGAATAAGGAAAACCTATGAATTTAAATAAAGAAATCTTCACTTCTCACCTGAGACCTGAAATGAACAATAAAAAAAACAACTAAAACGCTTAGCAAAAGTAAAATCACTTCAATCTGTTAAAAATGTTAGAATATTATGAATTATGATGCATAAAGTGTAGTACAAAATGAATATGTTTTTTATACCGACGCCTAAAGTCCATGCAAAAACTCTTCCGGTTCCCTCTTTGCTTCGTTGTATTTTGAATTTGCAATTTTGGAACGAGAACTAAAGGTTATCAAATAGATCAAAGTCAAACGGTAAATTATTATTTTTAGTCAGAAACTCAGAAGTATTGAGTATAGCAATGTATTGAGCATTGAATATTATTTACTTTATCAGAAGCATTTTTGTGCATCATGAGTGGAAAAACTTGCTCCATGAGTTTTTTCTCCGGCACCCGTTTGTTTTCACATCCATACATAAAAACGTTATTTCTTCGGCTGTGACCGTGTAAATCACAATAGAGAAAAATTCCATTTTCCTCCACGAGTCTTCGAAGCATTACTTTAGTGTGATAAATTTGGGGAAAGGCTTCTCTGAGGACAGTTCGGTATTGTCGATTCAAATCTGGTGAACATTAATCACAAAATCCAACACATTTGAATATTTTTCTAAAACTTTTATTGTGAATTCTAAATCCGTATTTTTCTTAATCGTTTTATTTTAAAAACGTGTCTTGATACTTAAGTAATACGTACCTTGGCCCAAAAGACAGCAACGACTGTTTCCAACAATAACTCCATCCGGATTCAACATTGGAATCAACTGCGGAATTGAAAAATGTTGTACATTATATTTTACAGGAATGAAATTTAAATTGAAATAGATCTGTTTTGTATTTTGGCGTGAAGAATAATACTAATACAGTTGAAAGGAGACAGCAGTATTTTTTTTGTACCTTGAAAATAAATCGGTCCCGCAATTCCTATGAATTACAAATCATAAATGCATATAGACAAAGGTATTGACAAAAGGTTCTATGTATATCAAAATAGTTTCATTGGAAAATTAGTCTGTTTTATTCAGAAAATTGTAGGAAATCAAAAAGCTCAAAGTCAATCTCGAATCATTGACCTTCATTTGTGAAAGTACTGGATGCATTATGCATTTTCTGTACATTTTACAAATAAAAGCCGTGAATAGTGCATTTTTTGTGTATCAAAAGCAAATTGTTCCAGGAACTTTTGTGCTGGTAGTTTATCGACAATTGGTTTTCATTCCACGTATTGTAATTTCTAATATTGTAAATTGTAATGGACGATGGACGATTGAAAATCAATAATGATAATTTGTTTATACGCTATTCGTAGAAAGCATAAATTGAAACAAGTACAGAGATATAAAAGTGCACTCATTTTCCTGGATTCTGAATAACTTGCATGCAAGCATGTATACCTATTGAGAGTTGACGACAAAAACGAGTTATTTGATTCTCCGAAGCAAAGATATAAAATATAAAATGAACTGGCAAATGAAATGACAAAATTTGATGGAGAAAGAAAAATAAAGTTTCACGTGTAATGTATAATTTGTGTAGCCATATTATTTGAAAGTTATTTGAAAGATATTTTAAAAGTCTCAATTTTTTCATACGTACTTTGGCTTGACTGGCGTTGCTCGTCAAAAAGTCAATGATCCCTTTTATCATGTAGGATGACTGTGTTTCGCCTGGATGAACTCGAGCTGAGATCACAATCGCCGGTTTCTAATGAATAATAAAAAAATTAAAAAATCTACATGGAATTTGGAGTATTCATGATTCATGATTCATGATCAATGTCAAATGTACCTAAGAACAGAAACTAATTACTAGAGATGCAGATCATAATAATATGCAGATCATAATAATATGACTGCGATATTGATTTCAGTTTCATACCTTTTGATTTTCTTCTAGATAGTTATCGGGTGATGTGATTGTTAGAATGTAAATATTATTGCCTGCGAGTGAGCGACAAAGTAAACGTTGTTGGCACACTTGTGATTTCCTCTCGTCCGCCTATTTCCCATAAAAGTGTATCAAAAATGTAATTACAAATTAGAAAATCTTTTCAATTTTCGATAATAATAATTATTATTACTGTTTTCCCTACAGTTAAAATGTTGATATTTTTTGTAGAAGCTCACCTCAATACTTGCTAAATAGTTTTGGAGTTTAGTGTACGTGTAAGGATAACATTGAGCAATATAAACAGAGTCATTTGAATGACGAAATTTGAGATTGAACGTCAATGTGTAAAATGAATTATTTTCATCCGCCCTGTAAAATACACATAGTATGTTTCAAATATTATATTGAATTAAAATTGATTATACATAGAAATTTTAAATGAAAGAAGATGTCTCAAATATCAAATGTCGTACATTATGTCATTTTTGTAGTAAGAGATATTTTGGCCACATCGTGTCCATCCACAATTATTTAGTTGAGCTTCTTTCTCTGAATATAATAAGGGTTTCAGTCCATATCGATAAAGGCTGTCCGGCTTGTTTAAATTTACTATCGAAAATCTACAAAATATCATCACAGTTTAAGTTAAAATTATGGAATATAGTGGTGATTTTTCAATGATTAAATTCTCACCTATACATGACATTTTCTCTAGTATTTTGGATTCTAAAATAGAACCATTGGGAATGTCGATCGGTGTACATATCAGGACGGAGATAAAGCTCATAGTAGACATTTGTAACTTTGATCACTTTTGCCAAATTCCCACTTTCAAACCGTGACTCAAATCTCAAAGCGTGTGTCTCTGGCTCAAAAATCTGAAGATCTTCTGCTCCTCCAGCACATGAACGGCAAAACTGTGTCAAAAGTCACAATTGAAAAGAAACCAGTATAATTTTTTGCTACTAATAATAATAAAAAATAAAAATAATATCTGTAATATTTTAATTGTACAAGGATTACATAGTCAACACTGAGTTTTGGTTGGTAATTGTAAATCACAGTGCCCATTTCTTCTCCAACTGGCTTTGGCTGTAGTTCGGCACTGCTTGGAGTGTAAAATGCCTCCATTTTTGTCTGAATCGTCTCTATGTGACGGATTTTTTCGGGAATCACCTAAAAAACAAAATTTTATACACTTTTCATTTACTTGACATATTATGCTCAAAATAAAAAATATTTCCTCCTCTTAGTTTTTTTAAGAAGAGTTTTGAGTTAACAAGTAACTACAAAAGTACAGAGTTGTAGTGACAAACACTTAAATAAATTTTGTACTACTACCACAAAAAAACAATATCAGTAATTGTTTAAAAATATTATTACTCACCTGACATTCTATTGGCCATTTTGGTACGTGTTGCAATGAGGCTGTACTGTATAAATCCCTGGGCTCTTTCAATTTTTTCTCTTTGTCTCCTAACCCATCATTTGGTCCATTTAGAAACAGCTGATTCCTAATCTCGTCCTCCGACATCACATTACCTTCACAAAACACAAAACCAAAACAGCCAATAAATCACTGATTTCATTTTCTCAACTTTGATTTTTCCAAAAAATATAACGTTTAACACTACACACGCTCAATATTTTTGATTTTCAATAATGACAAACGATCAAATAATAAAATGACATAATATATAAGAAAAAAAAAATAATATATTATATTCAAAAAAGTAGCCCAAAATTGAAAAAGTTTGAAAAAATAATTAAAAACTGTGAAAATTTACACAGTGAAAATTTACTGTGTACTTTGACTAGTGACTGAATTTATTGAGAAAAATAAAAATTGATTTTTGTAAATTTCGAAATGGTAAAGCCAACCTCGTGGCTGGAATTGGATTGGGAAAAATTTACTTTGTAATTCAAATACGGACATATGTAATAGCCGTATAAAGCTGGAGGAGTCTGGAGTTTGGAGTTCTCTTTCCGTTTCTCCTTCCTACGACTGATTCAGACTGTGTCGGCTTACTACTTTGCCACTACACTCACTCACCTTTTTCTAGTTCCAGTTCCAGCATTATCATTCCGAATTCGGCGATTCGCTTCACTTTCTCGCTCTCGCTTCTTTGCCTTGTCTTTTGATTCTAATTTCAGTATAGATTATACTATTACAGAGTGTACACTGTACAGTGTGGAGTTATGCTAGGAAACAGACGATGGACGGCGGAGCATTTTTTGTGTATGGTTTATCGTATGTTATATTTTATTTGTTATTTATATTGTATTATTCTAAGGCATGGTGTGGAGTAGTCGTTATAACTAATCGTTAGTTTTCCAACTTGATGTTTTGATTTTCAGTCTATAAAAAATGTAAAGAAAAGTTGAATCTGAATTCTGAATTCTGGATGTTTTACTTTTAATCCATTCTACTGTTCTATTTTTATTATAAATTGTTGTAGATTGTAGACATACATGAACGTCAAACGGAATCAAATGTCATTTCCTTTGCCGTTTGCCTTGTAAATAAAACTACATCATTCAGTATCCAGTATATTGAGTTCTGTGTCTCACTTCTTTCTCACTGTACACAAAAACACGAAGTACGAAAGTCAACATATTATGTTTATGCACGAAGCAAAAAAGGTGAAGAATGTCAGTATTGTCTAGTCATGTATTTTCTATTTGTAAACGTGAACTTTCTCAAGACTTTCGACTCTCGATTCTCTATTGACTCTAGACTCTAGACTCTAGAGTCAATAGCCAACAAGAAGTTTTTGTTTGTAGATCAATTTCATATTTTTCATATATTTCGTGCTTTTTCTTCATTAACTTTGTGCGAAAATTCCATGTTTCTGAATTGTGAATTCTGAGCCTTTGCGTAACGTACACATTATAATATATTGTATACGACAAATGTTGTTGATGTATTTGATCTTTTATCGAGTAAATGGATTGAAAATTGGAAGGGAATTTGAGTTGGTGTTGGGTGTCGGGTGTCAATTGTCAATGTAAAATTTGTAATATGAACTATTGACTGGAATGGAATGTTGACTTGTAGCAATTTCCTGTAGCGAGTAGCAAATACTGAGTGTGGTTGGAGCTTTGAGCTTGTAGTATATATGTAGTTGTGTTATTTCTTCACTATTTGTTTCTTTATAATATTAATCAATCTCTGTCTCCAGAATCTAAAATCTAGAATCTAGAATACACAACGAAATCAATAAAAATGACAACGGCAACGGCAACGAAATAATAGTCACTTTCTTCTTCTTTTTCCTCACATTTTTTTCTCTACTTTCTCCTTTGAGACTTTCGCTTCCAGTTTAATGCACCACAGACTATAGACTATAGACTACAGTCAGCTAAATATAGGTACAAAATTTACAGAAGATTTCCAGAAACATCCTTTGAGTTAGCTCTCACTAAAGTCTAAAGATTTTTGAATACTAAGTAGGATATTGAGTACAGCTCGTCCCGAGGAAAAATTCGACTGGAGACTGGAACACAAAATGTAAACCTTTGAACTTTCTTTCATGAGCAATGACCTTTCTTATTCAATCGTTTTTCACTTTCACTACAATTGAATTTGGGGTGAAACAAATAATATTTTATGTCTTGTCTAAATTCTGTACTATGAACTTTTGTACCATCACGACAAAGGCAATGGGGTAGATGAATGGAAAATGGAGAATGGAGATGCGAAGTGTCTCGTTGGAGAGGGCGGATGAAAATAGCCAGCGAGGGACGTCTGGCTTTCCTTTTTATCCATTTCTCGTTTTCTTCATAATCATCTCGGTGCTTGGCTTGATAGTTGATAGAGTCTATGCATTCGTATTTGTGTTTGTCCAAGTGTTTGAAAAAAATGACAAGGATGGACATGAAAAACGGGTGTAAAATTTCATTATAGGAATTCTACGATGAATCTAATAACAGTAATAACATTATCTTCATGTGTAATGTAGACTGTAGACTGTAGACGATGTACATTGTACATTGTAGATTGCACAGCTACGAAAATTATGTTATTATCATGTTTATTTTCATGTTTTTGATTATTTTACCAGTTTCAGCAAATTCACGTGTGATGTGTGAAAATTGGATGGTGTATGCTGTTTGTTTGTTTGTACTTTGCTTGCCTTTCTCTATCTAATATTTTCATCAATACAAAATACAAAACTGTACTACATTCCGTACTACACACACCCACACACACCCATCAGGAATACAAAAGACCTGTTTGCTATAGGCTGTAGGCTGTAGGAGAAAGGTAAATAACAAGTGTAAAGTGTATCTGCTTTGTCCGTTGTAGGTCGTAGGGATATTTTTATTTACGTTTTATAAAAGGAACATTGTACAGTGTACAATATGTGTGTTTTGTGTTTTGTATTTTGTATTATGGACTGTGGATGATGGTTTATGGTAATTTCACAAGGCAGTGAAAATGGTTCACTTTTATTCATCCTTTTGTGATAGCTACGTACTTCATCACCGTCAGCATTCAGCATGTTATTTTTCAAATAGATGAAGAATAAAGAAGCACACTTTTTCATGTTTACTTTACTTCAGGGTGCATGGTCAATACTACGACTTCTGAATATGGTACTGGTTATGAACTTCACAGTATGGTTTATGGATAATGGATAATCTGTCCTTAGCTTTTTAAAAAAGAAGAGCTGCAATCAAATCTAGACTCTAGAAAAATAACAATAAAAAGTACATGGTTTTGTTGGATTTGCCGGTGTTTTGTGTTTTGTATTTTGTATTTTGTGGTGTAGATTCTCAAGTCCTTCTGATTTCTGATACTTTCCCTTGAACAAAGTACTTCTATGTATTATACATATAGTTGTAAGTTGTAAATAAATTTGGCATGTGGCTATTTTGATTTTTGATGGCGTACATAAAATGCGAAACCGATTACCTGAAATCTGGAATCATAATTCATAAAGCTCACCAACTAAAAGCCAAGCCATCGGTCACTATGTCTATTTTCTATGTTCTATGTTCTATGGAAAATATGATACGGATATCGGATACACATGTAGGAAATACATTGAGGGTACGGAAAAAATAGAAATAGAAATACCTTGAACTCTTCCTCATGTGCTCTTTATCTTTCACCGTATCTCTTGTCTCGTGTCTACAATTTCCTACGTATTCTCCTACTCATTTATTGTCTTTTGCTCCTGGAGAAAATAATTTGAAAAGAATGTGAATAAAAATAGAAAGTCAGAATTCATGGTCTGGGTTCTGGGTGTGTATTGTGTATTGGCAATTGTGGAGGTGTTTTTCCCGTTGTCTCTCTTTCTCCCATCGGAAATTAAACTCAATGGATTTACAATGTACATTGTACATCATACAACATACAACAAACAGCGTACAGGTTATGTGCAGTGTACAGTCATCAGCATTTAGAATTTAGAAAGAAGGTGGAATACTATAGATAACAATAAATTGCTTATAGACATTATGTTGCATATGTTATATTTGATAAGGCTATATACATCCAACGTTCAACATTCAGAAATATATATATTACATCCATTATGGTTGATGTATTACAAACGCGAGTTTTTTCTTAATTTGTTCTTTAATGTAGTCCGTAGTATATTGTATATTGTACTGTCTCTATTTATAATTTACAACTAGTTCTACCTTCACCCACATGCAAAGGTGCACCTTTGCATACATCATACTTGATACGGTAAAAAACACAAACCACGCAGAAAATTCTATACTTTTTCTCTCGCATGCTCTAATTTTGCACAAAGTGAAAAATGGAAAGAAATACAACAACTGAGAAAAGAAAAAAGTCATAAATAAAACAAATTTCCCACTTTCCACTGATTTTAAATTGAAAAAAGTACATGTCAGTTGGAAGCGGTAAGTGTGTTAGTTGCTGGATGAGTTAATACAGGAACAAAATTCGTCGTGCATGAACAATTTGGATTTTGTCGGTGGTTTGTGGTCTGTTTATTGTGTACTGTATGCAAAATATTTACAAATACGATCGATGATCTGGAGTCTGTAGTCAGAAATGTCAAATGTGTAAAGTTTTCAAGTCACATTGGCATTGGAAATTGGAAGAGGGCGGCTTTTTGGTTTGAATTTTGGGTATCGGTCACTTGTTTAGTAATATTCAGTGTTCATTATTTAGCAGCAGCATTTGACAATTGGCATTCGGCATTAACATGCCATGGCAGAACTAGCAACTACGAAATACAAACTACAAGCAAGAATATAAAATGTGGCATTATATTCTGTGCATAGTCAAAAGTCAAAACTCAATACTCAATCAATGTTCATATTCTGGTCCAAGTTCCAAGCATACTGTCAAACTTCAAAGCTTGAAGCTCAAAACTATCAACACATATGAACTATGAACATGTGCATACTGTTTTATGCATGTTATTACTTGGGTTATGAGGAGAAAGTGTATTATAAAGTAGAAAGTGACAGAGAAGGAGACAGAGCAGGACAGAAGTAAAAATGAAATACTGATGAAGGTTGGATTTGTGTAGGGTAGTCAGTAGTCAGTAGTTGGATTTTATGGATGTGTTTTGGTTGTGTGTGCGAGGGAGGACACGAGTTCTGAAATCGACTCATCGACCAAACCAACATGACCGTACCAGTCACAAAATAATTCGTCTCCTTTTCTTCCTTTTCATCAAACACAGAATCTACTGGAGAAACCATCTACAATAAAAACCCACAACCAACAAACAGTCAACTGACATGAGCATGTACAATGTTCAATGTGCTCAGTACTACTAAGTCAGTAATACAATATCCAACCTGTGAAAAATTTAGACTGGAGAATGGTGAATGGTGATGGAACTCTTTTGTCTGGAGTCTACAGCCTAGATTTTGGATATAAAATAGAAACTGTAAAATGATGTAGAATATGTAGAAGGTTTATTTTATATTCCATTGACATTGTATTTGCATATGGAATGTGTATGCGTGTGCTTCAGACTTTAGACTTGAGAGTCTGAGTCACTTTTATGTGGACAATGGACAATCGCATATGTAATCCAATGACTAATACGGAATACGGACATTATACACCATTGACTATGCATAGATGTATCCGGCAAAATGTGAAGCGTAAGTTATGCTCAAAGTTCAGCGTTCATTCAGTACTGTTGCATGTTTATTTCCGTATTCTTCTTGCTTACGATTTACGATCTCATGATTCATGATTCATGATGCATTCAATGCCGTTTCTAGTTTCTAAATAGTTTCTAGTCCAGTTTCTATGCAATCCTTGTCCTCGGTCTCATTTCCTTTGTTTATGAATAAATGTGTCAGTCGTGGACTGTTAAATGTGGAATGTGGAATATGGAAAAGTCTGAATTTCGGTGACGGATAGAAATAAGAAATACGATACATTAAATATTCTTGTTTTTTGAACCACGTATCGCCAAGAAAATGTCTTCATATTTTTCATGTGTTATATTTAGATCTCAGTTCTCGGGTTTTTATGATGCTTTCTTCTTTGATCATGGATGATTCCATTGTCCATTGTGAATTGTGAAACTATCTGTTCCCCATAGTCCACGAGAATGGAATATGAAATATGGAATGGTGCAGTAGTGCAAGGTGTGAAATTTGAAAAACAATGGAAAAATAAACAATAGACTATTTTTGTTGTATTAATGTCAGTAGTCAATAGTCAATATAGACAATAGAAATTTATTTTTGTTTACTCGATACGATTTGATTCGATTCGGTTTGAAGTTCAAATGACGCAGTTGAAAGAATAGAGTGACATTGGAGGTTGGAGAATCAAAAACAAGAAACGCATAAATGTCATTTCATTTTGATTAATTAATATGCGGGTTAAAATAGCAAAGTAGTGTCAAATACGTACAATAGAATCTAGAGGAATTTCCCGCCCATTTTGTAATGGGATAGTTGATTTTAGCATGCGGTTCATTTCCATTTTGGGAATTTGGATTGATGGTTTTGTGCACTGGATTTCTCCAAGTGTTTTTTATTGTTTGGTTCAAATCCTGCTAATTCTTCATCAAGCAGGAGCTCAAAATTTCCCATGGCTTCCTTTGATGGAATTTTGTTCCACTTTGCACTACAAAAGAGGCAAGAAACAAAATTGAAACCCAAAAGAAATGCTAAAATGGAATAACTATTCGTTAGTGTATTATAATATTTATTGTATCGCATTCAGACTTGAGACGCCATCATAAATACTAAACTATGCATAGCATTCTAAAATGGCTAGACAAACATGAGTAAATATTGATTACTACATATATGTATTTTACTCTGGAAATCCGTTGGGAGGTAAAATAATGGAGATGATGTCATTGATGAGTTTGTACTTGAGAATTCGGTCATTTACAGTTGTTGATGTTAGAGATGGTGAAGCATTCACCTAACAATTGATAGTTGACACATTTGACACATTTGACATTTTACGCAATAAATCCACGATTCAATCATGCAGATATAATGTACACACAGAAAACATAAATAAAAAGTTTGTGCAAGGGTTGCATATATTTACATCGAAAATCAAAAAGTCACAAGGTTTTTTATTCCGTGATTTATTATCCCCACTTGCAGGTTGCTGGCAAATCATAATAAATAATAATCAGAATGTGGAAAGCAAAAAACAAACAAAACATTTTTTCATCTACTTTCTGCTTTAATTACTCATTGCACATTGGGCATTGGATATTGACTTGATCGTTGATCCAGAACCTAGAGTCTAGACTCTAGAGACATACGTCATTATGCATAAGCTTTAGCTAATGTGTACTGTGCAAAGTCAACCTGTATCATGTTCTTGAATTTATTTCACTGGACTTTTGTTTGGAGAAAATCTCAAGGTCAAAAGTCAAAATGGAAAAACAAAAGCATCAACTTTTTCAAGAACACAGAGAGAATAAACAATGAACGATGAACAAGGTTAACAACACATTATGTATTCCCCCACATTTATCATGAGCCACGAACCAAGAATCACGAATCAAGAGCCACATGTGCAGTAGTCAGTAGTAATTAGTAATTAGTAGTACATAAATCACAAATCACAGCACACTGAACATTATACATCTATTTTCTGTCTACTTTCTATAACAGTTGAAAGTTGCATGCAACATGCTACAAGTCATAACAAACAAATACTATGGACAAAACTTTCTCCTTTCTCTCCACATGATTTTTTTTGCACATCCAAAAAAATGCAAAAGTGTTGCATGCAAACATTTGCACTGGCACTGGTGACTGGTGAGTCTTTGTCTGCCATTGACTGGTGCTAGATTTTAACTATTCATTTCATGTTTCGTGGGAAAGCGCTTTCACCGTTTCACGGTATGAAAGAACGAGAGAGAGAGGATTTGGTATTCGGTAATAAAAAACAATGGAGAAAATAAACTAGAAAGTAGGTTATGATGACAAAAGCAGAGAAAGAAGGAGTTTTTGGAGTAAACAAAAAATATAGATGTGTTGTGCTTTCACAGCATTATACATTTCATTAGACAATAAACTATACTAGACATGCTGAAGGCTGATAATAATAGGAAAGATAGAAAAGAAGTACTAACTTCGATGAGCCAAGGTTTTAGGTTGTCATCAATGATGATGTCATAGCCATAGCACTCAAAACAGTGTCTGTCACTCACCATCAAAGGAGCTGAACAATGAACAACAAATATTCACATTCAACCATTAGCCATTAATTACATTAGCATTAGCATTAGTCGAATCATATCACGTTATTATGCCTTGGCACAACACAACATACCGTGATTCATTGGTACTTGGTATAAAAAAACTAGCTATTTTCAACACATTACCAAGTAATTATGTTTTACCTATTGCTTTGAGTGAGTGAATTACTAGCCACTTCATGCCATTGAATAGCTTTGTTGTCACTTCTTTCCCTTGTGTACTTTCCAAATACAACTCCAAGTTTTTCAAACTCCATTTTCCTCCGTGAATATTATTGTATTCATCCTAACACCAAATTTATGAAACAATAGTAAAATATAATATTCTTTCAAATTGTTTCACATTCAAAATTCAAAAGTACATATTTAAAATTTCAAAGTCTTCACATTCTAAATAAATTTTTTCAATCTTTAGTATTATTTCGATTTTGGATTTTGGATTCTCTCTTACCCCATGCTTTTGAACGCTGACGTTGGTTAAATGAACATACATGTTTTCCAGCTCTTGAATGCTCGTGTCATATTTGGCTGTACAAAATCGACAAAATCCCAATTTGTACATGTAAACTTTTAGTGGCCGAAAGGATGACACCTAAAAATAATTATTATTATGATATTTAATATTTTATAGAGTTTTTCTTTGATGCAAAATGCCAACTTGGTTCAAATTTCAAGAGTACTTACAAGAACGTACAGACGCATGTCAAACTTTCTTCCGCCGATGAGTAAAGGATTTTCTATGTACTTTGAGATGACATAGGCATCTTTGACCATCGACCTAGGATTCCATATAAAGGCTAATGTTTACTATGTACTACATATTCAATAAAAATTACAATATAATTTATAAACTGATTTGTGTGTGTTGCAGTCATTGTCTCGTACAAAACATAGTACGACATAAGCAGTATTAGATGAGTAGTAAAATTTTAAAATTTAACATACATAGTATGCATGTTAACATTTTTTTTACGGATTAAAATTGGGTTGACGACTTTCTCTGGACCATTTTTTCAGTTTTGACAACTTATTTATCAGAAATATTCCAGCTCCTTGAGACCGACCACAAGGTTTCATAATCCAAGTTGACAAGGGATTTTTCCTACAAAAAAATTGTCAAAGCTTTCATAATTCAATTCCATTCAATTTTCTTCACTTTTTATTTAACACACATTTGACATTTGACATTATGGGTTCTGGATTGCTGACTACATTATACAAAATTTTACCTATATTCTTCAACAAAAATGTTGTAGTCCGACGGAAGGACAAAAGTAGTTGGGATGAAATCCAAATGAACATATTTTCCTTGCTCATTCTTCTCCCCTAGTGGATTTCCATCTTTTTCCGCTTCCTTCCGATATCTTTTAATATTTTTAACTAGTAGATCCTTCCGTGTGATTTCATAGTGATTGGGAAAATGATTAATTACCCTGTTTTTTAAACCACAAAAATTTCGACACAAAAATACGGTAATTTTTTTCATTAAATATTGTTTGTATTTTTCATGTTTGATGTACAAAAATATTTAAAAAGTAAAAGGCTAAAAAAATTATTTGACTCACTGATTATCATGCATTCGGTATCCGCTCTCAACGCCAAAGATAATTCTACACGTTGGAACATTTGCCCTAAAAACATAGAAAAAAGTGTAAGGAAAACATTTTAGTGTTGGTCTTACCATTTTTATGATAATATTTTAAAGTTAAAATTTTAATTAGTCATCATTTGCATTTTCGAGACAGTGCTAATAAGAATAATTATTACTGTTATTTATTGACTGATTCAGTGTCAAAATTGAGGGTAGTTAATAGTTAATAGTGAAAGTTGTGCATTATGCATTTATAAAGTGTATTTAATTTATTTATGCTTATTCGCTCTGGGGGTTATGTCTACTATTTGAATGTTTGAATTTATTCAAACATTCAAACATTATAAATTATAATGTTGTGTTAAAACAGCTATCGTGTGTTAGTTTAGTGCACTTTAGCACAAGTGTATAATGAGATTGAAATGTTGCAGAGGAATTCTGCTCTATTCTATTCCTATTCTTGACTCTTGACTTTACTGTCACTCTCTTTGCTGTGCATCTCTTTCGTTTAGTCGGTCACAGGATTTAATGCTCCATTAAGTCACATAATTTTATCCTTCAGTTTCACCGTTCGTGATGTGCACGGTGCAACCGCTCAGCCAGTACACAGTACACATTACAATTTACAATACACCTTACAGTACTCATAGGTAAATGATGTACAAGATAATTTTATACCTATTTGATTTATTATTATTCACTGCATTGTGATGATATTTAATAATTAATAACCTACTATTATACTTTCTTCGTCATTTTTCGAAAGTAGTGGGAATGATGTTCCATGAGTGTT
>JAQGBH010002422.1:0-24633 GCA_034698265.1 Sminthurinus aureus | reverse complement strand
TTGCTATTACTATCTGTAGTATCGATTTCCCAAAATTGACCTGGATTTTTAGGATAATAATAATAATTGTACAACCTTACATTTCTGTAGGCATATTGTGTGTGTAGTATATATTTTTTTATAATATAATACATGTATGTTCCAGGTACTAGACTCTAGATTCTAGGCATACGAAATACGGAATGATGTGTCTATGTGGAAATTGAAAAAAAAAACAAAAGAGGTAGGAAGAAAGAAATAAGGAAAGAGGATAAAATGTTAATATTATAATTATAATTATGAAAATGTTTAGCATGAACACTAAAGCATTAAGCTCCATAATATATAATGAGTAAAGAGGACTTTCGTGTATTGAGCATTGAGAATTGACGTGTGTATGAGTATCGGGTATGCGAGTATAAAAATGTGTCCAGGTTCAGGTCCATGCCCTGGCATATTATGTTTTAGTGAATGGTATATGCACGTCTTTTTGGATATAAGATATAAATCCTAGCTATTACTATCATCGTGGGTAGTTAATTCCATCATTCCTCTATACTCTATTCAGTATATGCTACAAAAGCTTACTCAATACTCAGCACCACTTCTATAAGCTATAATAATAATACATAAAGGAAAGTGTGGTACCGAGCGAGTCTACAGTGTAGAGTGTAGAATACACACACTCAATATTGTTTTAACCTGGTCAAGTTGTGTGTAAAAGTGCTTATTACGTAGGTATGTGGAATATACACGCACACATATCATAGGTAGATATCCGAATCGGGGCTGTAGAATGTAGAAATGATGGAAATGTAGGAAATGATAATAATATACCGGGAAGTTGTTGTGGTTCTAGATTCTAGAAGTAGCAGAGCCGGAGTTGAAGTAGGAAATTACATGATATCCGACGGTATATCCGAAGTATATATGCGTCACAGCGACGCACGATTTGATATTTGGTTTGGTTGGCTTTGAATTTGGATTAGTTGGGCATTTCAAATATTTATGATTTCGATTTTTTTTTCTCCATTCAGGAATTTTTGACTTTTATACAGGCACATAAAATGCTATAGTATTATTATTATTAATATACCTGTGCTTCAAAGTTGAAAGACGGATGGAAAAGGGAAAAGGCTACAGTTTGTCATTTGTTGCTAGTTGCTAGTTTTTCCACAAGAAAATATATCCTGATATAATGCATATAGTAATAGTAGTATTATTATTATTTTGATAATGGCTCTGGATACACAATTCTCAGCTTTCGGTTCTTAACTCTGGATTGTCGATTGTCGATACATATACGCAAAAGCCAATGCCTATGTTAGCATTTACTTATACTTTCGTAGATACTAGACACATAAATATTATGCGTTTTATTTTGAATCCTATTGATTCTTGTATTAAAATTAATAGCTTTACTAACGACCTACTAGTTGATTAATTGTTTGATAAAAAAACGAACCTCCATTACGAATTACGACTATAATTCGATACTTAATACTTATGTGTATAAGCACACATATATCTTGAACAACTACACTCTATAATCTATAACTTACCAAGTATTTTCTACCTTTAGTATTGTCTCTGAGAGAGAGAAAAGTTCCTTCAAAGGCTTAGCGTAAGTACCTGGAATCTGGAATGAAATTTTATAATAATGTTATGACTTATGACATGAAGAAGGAAGGTATAGCACATTATATAAAATTAAATTCCAGGTACTTACCAGTAATATATAAAATTACTTTTAAGTAATTGTTATGTTTTGTTTGTATTTAGTTTGTAGTACAAAAATAGAAAATTGGTGTGTTATTTACTCCTTGTTCATTTTATTTATTATTTACAATTTACAATACATGTACAAATTACACAGTTGATATTGTTATTATCGGTATTTACTATTTGATATATTTATACAGAGGACAGAGTAAATAATAACAAATGTTATTATTTACTCATAATAATCGTCATAATAAATATTATGACTATTACTGTCATACTTATTATTATTGGAATGCAATTAGATACTTAATGTATTTACTTTTGGTTTGATTACCGATTACCTACTCTTTCTTTATTCTTTATCATCTGTCTTGTGTCTTTTTCCTTCTCGTCTTATTTGAAGACTTGAAGTTGGAGATTGAAAAGGGTCAAGCAGACGAGAAGTAAATGTCGAGTTGCTATTTGTTGATAATTGATAATAATTGACAGGATAGGTGATGATGGTAGTGAGCGTGGTGACTGTTGACGGCTAGACATCTAGACATGAGTACGAGACAATGAATTGCTATTGAGTATTGACATGAATTCACATTGACATAAATATGTACCTTCATTTTTATTAATTAATATATAATATAATTATTACAAATCGACAGTATCGAATATTAAGTATCGAGGATCGAGAATAAAGAGTTGTGTTGAGTTGTCTGTGCAAGTGAGATACGCTATACGCTATCTATAATCTCTTTCTTTACTCTTTACTCATATTTTATGAATCGACCTTGACCATCAACTCTACAAATTTATTTGTATTCTCTTCTTTGCAATTTTATGCTATTATTATACATATCCATGATATGATGATATATAATATTATGCATTTTGCCTCGTATAAAAATAATAAAATAATAACGATAATAATAATAATAATAGCTATGCATTTATAGCATGGAGCATGTAGCTTTTCCCATGCCGAGCTACAGTCTACACTCTACACTGATATAATATTAGATATTATACCAAAATGTAAATGTGACTGTTGCGTTGTGTATTATAAATATGTATGTTGTACGAGTATTCCTCATTCCTTGTAGCTTGTATGTAGTTTTTTCAAGCTTATCTGGAAATTGTAAATGCAAATGAATTTGTATGACTTGCTCTGTAGTCTGTACTCACAACTCACAGTACGCTGCTCATATATATAAATACTAAATGCTAAACAGTCAATGGCAGGAGAAGTAGCAGAACAAAATATAGAATATAGAATGAAGATAAATAGTATAGGACAGTCGCATTTTTTATCGTTTATCGTATTATATAACTGTATAAATGTCCATACTCCATACAATAATAATCCACATATACATGCATTAACGCATCAACTTGTACAAAATAAAAATAAAATAGTCAGCCATGATCCATGATGCACATAGTACGATTGGATTGATGAACTGAAATATGATATTTTATATTTGTGTAAGTAATATTATTATCAAGTATCAAGTACTTCCACTGTTGCGTTTTTTGTATTTTTATAATATGGACACGTGGAAGTAGTATTAAATATGTAATCTACAATCTCGAATTTAGAGTCTAGATGACAGTATTAGGCAAAGTCAAAGTGAATCCAAAAAAATATATTCACCGAAACTAAACTCAGTTCAACTGAATGAATCACATGTGTACCAAAAGTACAAAATGTACAATGCTCATGAATTATGAACTATGGATGATTTTTGATAGGAGCGCTGGGCTTGGACGTTTGCTTGACAATTTCCCAAGATTTTTACATGCATAATATTGCCTATTGCCTCGATGTAAAGAATAAAGAAAAGTTAAGAGATGGAGTATGGAATGGGAAATGAGAAGAGGTTGTGAGAACCTCAAGTTTATTTTGAAAATGGACTATCTTTTTTACTTACTGTCTCGATTCTCGATACTCTATATGTACTCTTTACTATCAAGTTGAAATTTGAGTAAACCACATACAGATATATGCACGTGTAGTGCTACATTATATATTGTAAAATGTAGTATAACATTTTGTACGAATGCTTTTGTCATTTGTACGAATTTTTCCCGTATTAATTTATGCATCAATTTTCCTGAGCAAAATACTGATAACTACGAACTACACACAATGTTATTTATTTATTGTGATGTGTGTGACGTGTGACTATGTGGATTCATGAGTAACCGCCGTCTTCTGTTTCTCCCTCTCTCGCTCTCTGTCTCTGCCATTTTAGTGTATTAGAGTATTTAGTAAGGAACATTTTTGGACTTAATTGTGAATAATTGTTGACACAGTTGTTGAACATAAAATTGAGCAGTCAGGACTATTATTATTACTGTTATTGATATTGGCTATGTACAATGTCTATTAGTCGTGTTATTACTTATGAGCAACGAACAGCACTTACATTGTACATTGAATGGTGAATAGTGGAAAGAACCAAAGAATATAAAATGATATGATGAAATTCCATCGTACTTTGTATTTTATTCCATGTTCCATGTACGTAGGCTATACTCTATACCCAGGTGTGGATTGTGGATATTGAATTAAAAATTGATATTATGCATCATGTGTGCTGTCGAGGGTAATTGTAAATTGTAAATGGTAAAGGAAGTGCAATTTCAGCTTTAGAATATTAAATAACATCGTCATCATCATATATTTTGCCTTGCAAACTTATATTTGTCATCATTACTAGTACCTAGTTACTAGTGTGATGTAGGATGTATCTAGTATCTACGATGAGCAAACATATTCCAGTAATTTTATCGCTATCTTCCTCTCTTTTGTTGCTCATAACTCATAACACGGTTTACGTATTTGTAAAAGTTTCATGGAAGGGTAATAAAATGATAGGAAAAACTAAAACTGGTAGAATATTGATATGGCGTACTGAGCTTACTTTGTTAAAGCCTACAGTTTGCAGTGTAGAGTGTAGCTCTACTCTAGTGTCTAGTGTAGTAAGTAGAAAGTATAAAATGGAATAATAGAATAAATAATATTGCCCATGGTACACATTTATTTATTTCATGTACCATGTGCCATGTACCACTGTATTGTATCGGAGCAGAGGAGAGGAGAGGGTACAGAGAATGATAAACGATAGACAAAGCGAGGGAGATCCAGTCCTGTATTTGAATTTTGAATAGAAAAGTAAAAGGCATTAAAGACAGTTTGTTTTTTTTTTTTTTTGTGGTCCTTTTCTCTACCCTCTCTTTTCCATTTTGCATTCTTCCTCCTGATTGTTTGGGATTTGCAGCTGAATGTGTATTTTGTATTGTATGTTGTAGATTTCAGACTTGAGAATGTCAACTCTAAAGACTATTGATTGCAAGTAGATAATAAAAATGCAATTTTCGTTCCATATGTACTAGATATTATATTGGACAAGAGATAATAATATTCAAGTTGGTTTATTTTCTGTCACAGTAGTCTCCTTCATTTTTGCTCCCTATGGTACAAAGTACAAACCACTAGTAGTGTTTTGCATATGTACAGAGCACATGTACTCAGTATTCACTTAGAAGCCTGAAATCATAAAGGCGAATAATGGCAAAAGTTTTGTTCGGTTTGGGTTTTGCTTTTAGCGTGATAGAGAAATTAAAACTCATTTTGAGGATACTCAATACTCAGTGCTCTCTCATTGCGCAACATCATCTTTCATCTTGCACTTTGGCATTTTGATTTGAGTTCGAGTTTCCAGTCCCTTCATCAAAATACAGAATCTAGAATCCATAGTTGAATAAGAGAATAAATAATGGAGAAACGCTGTGAAGTTTTGGAGTAGAGTGTAGTTTTGATTCTCTGGAGATGGTGCTTATTAGTATTTACACGTTACACGTGTAACGTGTATTCTAATTTGTAATACATGATACATAATGGAAGTTGGGAAGTATGTATGCGTTGGGAATATGCATTGGCATTCGACATCCACATTTGGCATGAACGTGACATTGAAAGTTATAGACGAGGAGGAGAGAAAGAGAGGAGCACTCCATCTCTCTCTCTTCTAGTTGATCTACATAATAATATTATACATGTCGCGCTATTTCAAACTTCCAAATTTCCAACATCATTCTCCATTCCATTCTCCAGCTTTCAACATCCAACATCCTCTAGTTTCTACTTCTATAGGTACTACTACTATAATTATTGTGAGTTTGAGTTTACTCTTTATGTACAGTGTACACATGAATGAATGTTGTATCTACTGTCGACTGTCTTCCTCTTTGCCTACTGACCTTCTTTTTTCATGAAAGGTCATGATCTTTCTTTAGTCTGTAGTCTGTTCTCACAAGACACAAGTCAGCGATTAATGAACATTTTATTCCTCTGGTTTGGTTTGGTTTATTTTCCTACAAAATAATATCTAGTAAAGAATCTAATCACAAAAATAGCATTATTTTCAACTGCCAATTCAAAATTCAAGGAATGAAACAATTCTGTGTAAAGATTTTAGATTTTAGGAAACTGCATCTGCGATTTGTATTGTATTGTAGATTGTTGACAATGGACGCTGGACAATGAAAAAAATACATGTAGTTTTCAAAGATGAGAAAGATGAAGCTCAAAATTGCTCAGTGAGCAGTGAGCTCATCCTCTACTCCGGTTATTTTTACTACTGTTGTTTGGTGGTGAAAAGTGCATAGGAGAAAGGAAAAGATTCATCCACTGTACACCGGTGGAATTTAACTGTATTTTTGAGAGAAGAGAGAATGTTATCGTATCACATCTCATCGTTATCGTGTCTTGTGCCCTTTGCCTTTTGCCAGCCAGACGAATGGCGAATTAGTTTATTTATTAGTCTCCACTTGTTTATAGTTCGTCCCTACATATACCAAATATCTAACTATTTATGTACAGAATTCTATATCTAGAATCGAGAAGAGTGGTAGAAGAGAGTTTAAAGAATTAGTTGTACAATGTACATGCAACAGAACACAATACAGTCCAAAATGTACAACACAAGGAACGAGGGAATGAAGAATAAAAGAAATAACAAGAATCATTCAGTCAGTCAGTCAGTCAGTCCGCCAGACAGACGAGAGCAAGAAACAAGAACGCTCAACTCTATAGTATTTTTATATGTAGTATGTAGTGTGTAGGTCGTGGGTGTGTGTTTGTATTTATGTATGTACGTATAGTACAGGTAGAAAGTAGAGAATACGAAATAGTGAGAAACAGAGATGGAGAGAGCGAGAGTTGTAAAAGAAAGTAGATGAAAGATCGATATAGTAGCAATCTTTCGTCTTCTTCTCCTTCCTCCTGTAGCTACTTTCCACTTTCTCCACATCCAAATTCAAATTCAACTGGAAACTAGAAACTCAAGTCGAGCATTGAGCACCGACACTCAAATTTGAACTATGAACTATCGTCTACTGTACTGTATAATGTATGATTTAAAATATTTCCTATAAAATGCTATAGTCAATAGTGAATAGCGTGGTACTGAATTACATTTGTATTTGTACAATATTGTGGATTGTGGATGAAATGGCCCAATTCTTCAGTCTCCACTCTTCTAGTTAACTTTTACTCGGAAATATACATTTTAATACGTCTGTCTGGCTTAGCTTGGCTTGTCTTCTGGCAACAACATTCCGAAGGCAATAGTCAGGAGTTGGTAATCACCATCATAATCATGATCATTTGCTGTAGAACCGTGTATAGTGTAGTGATATAAATTATGGATCATGGATATTTTATCCATTTATTTTCTATTTATAAGCATACTTTGTTCCCTTCCGTGGGTCGGGGGTCGGCAATAATAACAATACCAAGAGCTTTCTTCGTAAATTGTAAACTTGGTTCCTATAATTTTTCGGGATCTTATTTTTTGTTTTTTTTTTGTAATGACGATTGATGTTCCTAATTTTAAACCTGAAAGCAAAACTTGTTTTTTTTCACACTATTTCTTGTAATTCTAAAGTCAAAAGTCAATGGGAGAAATTTGTGGTTTGTGCTAGTACATTGAACACAGAAATCCGACTGGATACTCAAAACTCGGTTATAAAAGAGAATAGAGAGAATCCAATCACGATTAAATAAATAAATTATAATAGATGTAGAAAATAGGTAACCACAGTCCCAGCTCCACACTAGTTAACATTATACTTGATGTGGCGTTTAGTACTGTGGAAAGTAAACAATAAATGGTCATGGTTTTCATTAAAACACCAACTCAATCATAAATGTATTGTGTTGGCACCTAGAGAAACCGACAAAAAAATCAGTGTAACGTACGGATCAATCGTGTGAGTTGCAATGTACAAAAAAACTAATTGTTGGTATTTTTTATTTTAAATAGGAAAATTAGCTCATAGTGACTTGGATGAAAGAGCATTGGATGCTCTAAAAGAGTTTCCTGTAGACGGGGCTCTCACGGTGCTCAAGGTATTTTGCCCACTCTTGTTTTATTATTTACAATTTACACAATAATAATAATGATGAAAAAATGGACTATTTTTTTAATTGTAATGGTATGTTTGTTTAAAAAATTACAGCAGTTCCTCGACTCCAATTTGGAACACGTTTCTAACAAGTCGGCCTACCTCTGTGGTAATTTATTTACTATTTATTCCAACATTTTAATTTTTTGTATGTTTTATGATTTACTACATACTACATACCAGATTAAACATTTTACATTGTACTATTTACAGTTGTAAATTGTTGATTCTTGACTTTAGAGTTTATAACTAATTTGACATGGTTTTTTTTGTCAAGTTAAAAATGATAAATGTGCATATGAAAAGACAATAGACATGAGGAAATGTGTAAGAAATTAGGGAATGAGGAAGATGTTTCCTAATTTTTATTTTCCTCCAACTTGGGAATTACAAAATTAACTAATAATTAATATATTTTTTTTTAAATCAAAGGAGTCATGAAAACCTACCGCCAAAAATCACGCTCCGGCCAAAATAGTGCACCTCCTGTTCAAAGGTGAGAAATGATGAATTTTATTTTATTCTAATAGAAGATAGTTTTGGTTGTAGTTTATAGATGTAGAAAATAGGTAACCACAGTCCCAGCTCCACACTAGTTAATATTATACTTGATGTGGCGTTTAGCATTGTGGAAAGTAAACAAAAAATGGTCATGGTTTTCAATAAAACACCAACACAATCATAAATGTATTGTGTTGGCACCTAGAGAAACCGACAAAAAAATCAGATTATAAATCATAAATCGTAAATTAACAGCGGCATAAAAAGATCTTCCATATAATCTAGAATGTAGAAAAAGCATGATAAAATATTTCATAATTCATAAAAACATGCAAAAGAAAGAAAAAGAGGTATGTGTGTAAAAAAATGGGATTAATTTTTTCCGTTGTTACTATGGAGTTGCTATGCTGAATTTGTTTACTATTTGTTTGTGTAGCAATTCTGACAAAATGCAATGCAAAATTCAATGAATGAATCAAGTGGGAAAAGAAAAGAAAAGGGAGGACTCACATTTACGATTTGATTCATTCGTAAAAGTTGACCTCATGGAAATCTTTTAGTCTTAATTCAGAGTTCGCCTCAAAATCGTCAAAGAGCAGACGGAGTGAAAATTGTCTCTGAAATTTCAAATTCAAAAAGTTTTACAAAAAAAAAGTTCCTTTTAGTCCTCAGTGAATTGAATTAATTAGACCTTAAAAATCTTGCAATTTGCAATTCTTCCAGTTCCCAGTTTAGTAATTACATCAGTCGCCAATTAATTGTTTTACATTCTTGAGCCTTGAGCCATCATTCTTATTTTGAATTTGATTTTCCGTTTTGATCATTTGATCCTTCCTCATCAGAAGTCATCCTTTGAATTCAATTTGATTCAGTATTCAGAATAGAAGCTGCTGTCATTGTTCTTCTGACTCTGAACAACCAGTCAAACTCATTTTTTCACCGTTTTTTTTTACATTTTTCTCCATCTTCTTGTACAAATTTTTCTGTTGAATTGAATATCAAGTAGAAAGTAGAATCATTTCTAGTCTGCATTAAAGTTTAGAGTTTAGATTTGTAAAAATATTTTGAGGATTTTAAGTAGCATTAGCGTTAGGAATTTTAAGGGAGCTAAAAGGAGTAACAGAAATTGACGAGTATAAACAACAAAAGTAATAATAATCACAAGTCATAATAATTACAATATCCATAGTAAACAACACGATAGCAATAATAATAATAACAATAGCAATCATTCGATAATCGATAATTGAAATAAAATGGATGCTCCAGTTAGTCGAGTATTTTTTCGACGACAACAAAAAAATAATTCCGCTTCAACTCAAGCATTCCGCGAACATGAGGAGGAAGAGTATCGAAGGTAGATTTTGAGCTCGGAGCATGAATAAGAGAATAGAAACAAGTGATAAAGATGCTCATATTAATCCAGCTCACGAAATAATGCATAAAAAATAGTAAAAAATGTTCTTTTTTTGTGTATTTTTTCAGCCCGGTGAAAGGTCCTGACGAAGCAAAAATTAAGTCGATTTTAGAACGAACAGGCTATACCTTAGATGTGACGACAGGGCAAAGAAAGTATGGTGGTTTGGGTTGCAACGGTAGTGGAAGGTAATTTTTGGGCCCTTAATTGTAATTAAAATTAGCCAAATGTCAAAATTATTTATTTTTCCAACATTTTTTTGATTTTATTTTTGAAGTCATGATAATTCTATGGTAGATATTTGTAGTTAGTAGTAGTATCACTCTTGCTACAATGTTTTCCACTTGGTTTCGATATTAAAATACCAGAAGTAAAATAATAAGCATTATTTTTGTTTGTTTGTGTTTAATCTAGTGAGGGTCCAACTCCCGGAAACGGCTGCGAAGTAAACTGATGTTTTTAATCATATTTTATTTTTATTACAGTTAGTATTTCAAAAGTTCACAATCCCAGCTCCTCACAAGTTTGATAGTTTGTGCTTGTGTGGCGTTTTTTATTGTGTAAATTAATTAGGGATTTTCTAAAACACAAGTTCAATCATTTAATAAGTTAAATTGTATTGAATTTGAACCTATAAAATCCAACAGCTGAACAATAGTAGACATGCAAGGACAGCCTTTAAGCATTTTTGTCTATTGTTTTTTTTTCCTACTTGTAGGTATTTTGTGGAAAGATTCCAAAGGATTTATATGAAGACGAACTAATCCCATTATTCGAAAAATGTGGTCCAATTTGGGACTTGCGACTGATGATGGACCCGATGACCGGTAAATTTTTTTTCCTATTTTTTTATGTGTATGATAAATGAGCAATAATAAAGAATAAACTCTAAACTCTATTAAAACCATGTAAATCATAAATTAAATTTAAATTTCCACAGGACTCAATCGGGGCTACGCCTTTGTAACTTTTAATAATCGTGAAGGAGCACAGGAAGCGGTTCGCCAGGTAAATGAATGTTATTTTATACAAAAAAATAATTGATATCTGGCGACATTGTCAAAAGAAAAAAAAGGGGGTGGGCAAAGAACTCAAAGGAGAAAAATTATGGAGTGTCGAGTGTGCTTCAATATATAAAATACTAATAAAAGTTACAATACTGTAAGCAGTAAGCAAATGAAAAATATTATCTTGTAATTATCTTGGTATTATTAGTGTAATAGTGATATTTTATATTCATTATTTGCTGTTTTACTTTTGTACGTATATCCGGATAAAACATAATAATATGTTTTTATAATGTTTTGTAAAAAAAAAACAATGTGAAAAGATGAGCAACAACAACAAACAACAGACAAAAATAATCCATACTAATTCATTGTTTGTATGTAAATTTTTGAACCATGTTTGGTATTTGGGAATTAGTTTTTTTATTCCTTTTCTTGTACCTTTTTCCTTTACCATGTACATAGTTGAATGATTACGAAATCAGAAAAGGAAAGAAAATAGGAGTAACCATTTCGTACAACAATCACCGGTTGTTTGTCGGTAATATTCCAAAGAATCGGGATCGCGATGAGTTATTCGAAGAATTTTCAAAACACGCACCTGGGCTTACCGAAGTAATCATCTACAGCTCTCCTGACGATAGGAAGGTTAGTCTAATTTGTAATGGAGTTATAATACATGAATGATATAATAATTAATAATTAGAAAATTGTTCATAAAAAAGTGAATGTTGAAATAATGAACGATTACAAGAATAAATCCAAGTTAATCAATACAAAATATAAAAGGACTGTATAATTAATGCTTGGTTTTGTTTTTTTTTTTAATTTGTTTATGTTCTAGAAGAACCGTGGTTTCTGTTTCTTAGAGTATGAGTCTCATAAGGCTGCCTCATTGGCGAAGAGACGTTTGGGTACATCCCGTGTCAAAGTATGGGGATGTGACATAATTGTTGACTGGGCTGACCCACAAGAGGAACCAGATGATGACACAATGTCCAAAGTCAAAGTTCTATACGTTAGAAACCTCACTCAGGAAGTCACTGAAGAGAAACTCAAAGAGTCCTTTGAAGCTTTTGGACGCGTGGATCGTGTGAAGAAGATAAAGGACTACGCTTTTGTTCATTTTGATGGTATTTTTTTTTTTTTAATTTTGAATATTTTACACAAGTTTTTTATTCTTCACTCTTTGTATAGTTCATATTTTATATCATTTAAAATTTAAAATAATAAAGATTGGGTTAAAAAAAAGTACAACATAAAACTTCATGAATATACAATATTTTTAAAAAAAATTATGTTCATTTTTTTTGTAGAACGTGATGCAGCCGTTAAGGCGATGAATGAGCTAAATGGCAAAGATGTTGGTGGTTCCAATATCGAAATCTCCCTTGCAAAACCCCCGTCCGACAAAAAGAAAAAGGAGGAAATTCTCCGTGCTAGAGAAAGAAGAATGATGACAATGATGACTCAAAGAGCACCATCACCTGATGGATTTTTCAGAGTAATTCCTCCTATC
Source organism: Sminthurinus aureus (assembly GCA_034698265.1). Lineage (NCBI taxonomy): Eukaryota > Metazoa > Arthropoda > Collembola > Symphypleona > Katiannidae > Sminthurinus > Sminthurinus aureus. Next base: position 12,020 of record JAQGBH010002422.1, on the reverse strand, counting down.
CCTGTTGCCGGTCGTGGTAGAGGAGGAGCAGGGGCACTCCGAGCTGGACCTATGGGTCGCGGTGATTTTGGTAAGAATTTTAGTTTTTCACGTTTTCGTTCATCTGTAAATTGTACAATAATTGTTTATTTGTGATTTGGTATTGGAATCAAAGCCTTTTTTTAATACTAATAATTAATAATTGCTAGTCTGGGGGTTGATTTAGAAAAAAACATGCTCTTAATTATTATTATTAATTGCGAAACGTGAATGGGTTGATGCTATAAAGTCTTAATTGCAAAATTCAAAAACTAACCGCAAATCATAATATAATAATGACTAATAAAATTGTAAATGTAAAATATTTGGGGGGGAATTTAATGATTCTGGATTATAAATTATAATATGTTGGTATGGGCGTGTGTGTGTGTGTGTGTGTCGGATTTTTGTGGTTGAATTGACTTTTTTTCTCTTTGTTTATGTTGATGTGTGTACAAATATTCTTCTTCCTTTGTCCTTTTTGTGTTTTTTTCGTACATTAGTAACTTTTGTTTATTCATTCTTTGTCCTGTATAAATTTAAAATTTTTTTAATAATATTCCCTGTCGACCTGTAAAAGTAAATTTTCCTCTACAATTTTACCTTTCTCATTGTCGTCTCTCACTCAATTTCTGTCATTGTACCTTGTACTTGCAAATCCACTATAATTCAATTCAATTCAATTTTCCATGTGATTCACACCACACTACACGAAAAAATGTAAATAATATCTATATTATTATATTGTACATGTACTTATGTATTCAATATTTGCTGGTGCTTTTATATACCTTTTCCCCCCTGTATAAAACAATCAAAACACCTTGTTTTGTTCTCTCTGTTTATTTTTGCTGTTGCTGATGCTACAAACAAACAAACGAATGAACTTAAAGAATATCATGAGAATTATGAAAATTCCTATGGATATGGTGGTCTCATGGACTATCGTGACAATTATTCCGAACACCCTTTGAGCTATGAACCTGACTATTACCGTTTTGATGACCTTTACTATGACTTTGCTTCATCACCTTCCATCGTTCCCACTAGCAATTCTTCAACTATACAGTCATCGTCTCGTGGACGTAACAAGCCCTTACATCCGGTGCGTATCTGTATCTCTATCACAGCCTTTTCTTCTCTCTCTCTCTCTCTCTCTCTCTCTCTCTCTTTCTTTCTTTCTGTATTCTGTCTTTTGTCTCTGTACTTAACTTTACAATTTAACAACAAATAATGCATTACAAAAAAATTAATATACAAAATAATATTAGCTCATTTTTGGTTTGAACTTTTGATTGGTCTTTGGTTATTGGTGTAATTTTCTATAATAAGTAGTAATAATAGCAATAACAATAACCTTTTTATAGTTTGATGTGTTCACAATACAACAGCTATTTCAGTATTATGCGATTGGATTGGTGTAAATCGGCTTTTGTATATTTTATTTATTTATTTTATTCTTTATTGTGGAGTTACGTTTCGTAACATAAAATGAACAATAATATTTTTTTATGTAGTTTTTAAGTATGTAAGAATGCTTTTTGCCCTGAATTTTTACTACATATTTTTCTTTGTGTACAATGTAAAGTATCAAATATTATAATATATTTTTGCTTTAAATTTTAAACATTTTCATGTAGTTTTTGTCTGTATGTATGTATGCTCAATACTCAATAATGTTTGAGGAAGGATTTATGTTAATTAAGATACGAAATTTTGTTTCATGTGGATTATTGATGATTCCGTATTCTATACTATTTTAGAATTTTGTGAATTGTTAATGAACCAACGTCATTATGATTTTTTTTCTCTACTTTCTCTCTTTTTTAAACATATGATATGATAGACGATCAAAACTATATGGACTGTATAATATACTATTATGTATTATGGTTGTTTAATTGTATGAATAATGTTTTTTTTCTCTTTGTTTTTGTAAAAACAGCCGGTTGGCCCTGGCCGTATGATTCCTGGTAAGTTTTGATGCTAATATGAAATATTTATTACCTACTAGACTATTTTTCTTTGTATATTATGAATAAGTATAAAAAACTCACCGTGATTGATTTTTTTTTTGACAAATTCTCAGGTCGCGGGCTGGCGGGAATGGCACCGGGCGTTCATGGGCCGATGGTCACGAATCGTGGGCAAATGGCGCGAATTGGGCAGCAGGTGAGTATAAAATGTTACTATAAAATAATTTTATGTACACATATTTATATGTAATGTCTGTGCATTAATTTATTGATAATTGAAAATGATGAGCTTCTATATAATATATTGGATCTTTCATTGCAGGGACCGCAGCTGCGTTCAGGTCAGTTCCAACAATCCCGGGTTGGAACGTTGGGTACACGTCTTCACGCCAGAGCTTCGGTAAGTCCAAAAAGACAAAAAGAACCAAGTTTAATCTGAATTCCATCATCAAATATTAATTATGGTTGTCATTTTATCACAGTTGTCAAGTACAAAAATGAATCAGAAATCCGAAAAATATCTAATTTAATTTATTTGGTTATATTTGATGAATTTTTGAAATTTAGGTGCCACAAATGGGAGGTGGCCGTCGAAACAACAAAGGAATCAATCCAAATTCTCTGCTAGTTAGAGAGAGATGAGGGAGAGTCCATTAAAAAAAGATCATCATCAATATTATTATCATCATCACTAATATTACCAAACACCACCACCATCATCATCAATTTCATCTACAAAACCAACAACAACAATAGTAACAACAAAGAAAGAAAGAAAGAACTACAGTAATAATAGTAACAACAACAATCAACATCATCATGATGTAAAAACGAAGAATGAACGAGTAGGACAAGTTTTATCGAATGAAACTAAATATTTTCTACTCGTCCGTATGTAATCTCAACTCTACACCTGTAACTACATAACCACTTCTACATCTATCTATAATCTAAAATAAGTTCTCATCTCCACACATAACCAACAAACAGAACCTGTGTGACCCACGGATTTAGAAATTAGAAAATCGTCTGTTTTTTTTTTGAACTAGGGAAGAAAAGTATACTATAATGTCAAGTAATATACTGTCTAAAACTCCTATTTTCATTTTTCCATAATTTTTTTTTTAACTTCAGCTAAAGAGAGAGAAACGAAGAAAATTTTAACAGATCCGCTTTTCTTCCTGTTTCTTCTTGTGAAACAATACAAATGCTAGTACTAATAATAATGATAATGATGATGATGCAATGTAAAACAATGAGGAATCTCATCTATACCAATTTTATAGATTTGAATACTTAGTGTAAATTGGAATGTGATCATTATTATTATTATTATTATCTCGGAATACTTGTGTGAATTGTGAATCAATTGTGAAACCAAAACCAATCATGAATCATGAACAAGGGAACAGCAGAAAAAAATCATGTATGTATTGTATCTCAAAACCTCTTCCATCAGCATTCATCATTATAAGTATTATTATTTCAACCAACATACTCAGTTTCCAACAAGAGAGAAGAACAAGAATCATGTACGTGTGCAAAGAAAATGGAATCCAATTATCCAATGCAACTGCTATACTAATCAAGATTTGTTGTAAAAGGTACTGATAATAATAATAATCTATAATCTAACTTAATGATGATGATATAATTATAGTATTCTAGTTCAAATATTGTAATATAATATCTGATATTTTATTACATATTTGAATACGTCGTCTATCTATACTATCTACCAAAAAAAACAAACGAGATATTTACACAATATTAATATTATTATGCATGTATACATGTGTCTCTCAACTCTCTCGATAACTTTTGTACTACAATATAAACAGATACATGCATGCATACATAATATATTATTATTATTATTGTATGGTACTCTATGTTATATATAACTAATGTATCGATTATACTTGTACACATATTTTTATATGTGATATGATGTTAAGTGATGTAGTAGTATTGAGTATTGATATATAAACAAACACTGTGAAGATTGATGATACAAAATGAAAAGAGAACAGAACAGAAAAAGAAAACGACAGAAATGACGTATTTAAAAAATGAAAAAAAAACACACTATACCTAAATATATATATATTATATACATCTATCTCCAAAAGAAATATATATATATATATATGCTAACTAATCTAGGAATTTAATAAATGTTATATGTTTAAAAAAACACTTTTTTTTGTTGTCTCTAATCGGATTTTTTTTTTTTTGGTTTTTGTTTTTTTATTTTAATTATTATTTAATTTTGATCTTTACATTTCCTTGTCATTTTTGTCGTATGTGGGGATTCACAGAAAGTTTGTATTTATGATGGAGTTTGGAGAAAATGAGAGAGTAGAAGATGGAAAATGTACAAACAATTTTTTACATATATACACACTATATGCATTTTCATTTTACATATATAATATAAAATATAATACACACAAAAGACCAGTTCTGTAATAATAATAATATAAAATATAATATTATGATAGATGATAGAAGAAGCAAACAGTTGTTTCTCATCAAGTATTATTATTGTTATTACTGTTGTTCTCTCTCCGTAAAACAGTATTCTGTTTCGATCTGACGTGACGTCCAAAGTTCAAATGACACGAGTAATTATTTGTCATTTTATAGTCATTAATGGTATTGTAGATGAATGATGAAACCAAAAGAAAAAAAGATACTTTGACACAGGAAAAAATAACCATTTGAGCATTTATACAAAGAAAAAAAAGTAAAAATAATGGACCTAAAATTCCTACCTACTGAAAAAGAGTATAAAATACTTTATAATATATAATATATTATGCTTAACTATACATATAATATATACATTATATACTGTTATTACTATTTACTTGTGTTGTTCTTGTTCTTTTATTCTTGTTCTTATATACTCTCTCGCCGGTCTCTCGTTTATACTCTGAATTTGGTAGGAATTTTTGGTCCATGAGTTTTTAATAAGGATTCTCGTTTGTATTTTCGATTTTCGAAATTCGACGTATTATCGACTATCGAAATATATCTCGTTATAAACGTATAATAGATATATATAATATATTATTATTTACTATTTACTACTACGAGCTACGATGGAAAAGGAGAGAAAGAGAGAAATGTTATTCGTTTCAATTTTCAAGAGAAAGAGAGAATATATATTTCATAATAATAAATAAATATATTATGTATATTTAAATACAAAAAAAGTAGAGCCAAGAATATTCTGATTCTGAATCTGAATTCTGAAGAGAGAGAGAAGAAAGTCATTAGTACATTACATTAAATAGAGAAAGAGAGACAGAAAAAAAGGAGAGAACTTGGCCTATATAAAGAAAAAAAATATATTATTATACAACATATTATATACATAAATACCTCCAAGACGAAGAGTGAAAAAAAAAGAATTTATTAAGTATATTTGAATACCAGAAACCAGGTAAATATATAAATATATAGATTCAGAGAATTCAGAGTGCACGGAACGTTGTTCAAAAAGTTATTTGTTTGTTGTAACACACAAGAAACAAAAAAAAGTACAATGAAAAATATCTTCAATGAGTTTTAGCTTTTAGATCTTTGATATTTGATATTTTGACCACATGTCCCGTGCATTTTGAATACAAAAGCAAAAAAGGTGAAAGTCCGTCTTTAAATAAACTCATTTGTATGTGAGAGACTACATAAAAAATATGCTATGATATGATATAAAATAATATAGAAGAAAAACTTGAGGAAAAAAAAGGTATAACTGAAAAATAAACTGCGAACTGCGAGTAAAGAAAAAAAAAAGGAAAGAAGAAGAAACCGAAAAGAAAAATATCATCGTTCTATCACTGGAAAAAAACCAAAATCGAATTTTGTGTGCTACTGCTGTTTTGCTGCTGCTGCTGCTGTTTTCATTATATCTAATTAAAAAGTAATATGTATCAAAAATCAAAAAATATTATGCACTTGTCCGTCAAAACACACCATCATAAAAGCTAAAAAAAGATATATTATGCATGCATATTTAGTATTAAAAAAACCTGGGGAAATATTCTAAAATATGAACAGTTTTAAATTTTGTTTTTGGGGAATTGGTGTCCATAAAAAAATATAATATTATTATAGCCTATAGGTCTGTATTCTGTGTACAATAAAAACTAAATAATTAAGAAAAATCATATTATTATTATATTAATTACATAAATAGATTTTTAAAAATCTGGATCCGAAATCTGGGGTAAAAAAATATACAGATAAAAAAGGTAAATAATAAATAAGCATAAAATGTATAATAATATATGTAATTTGCAGTTAAATCTGTTATATGTTAAGAAGTTTTTTTTCATTGTTAATTTTTTTTCTCTTGTTTTTTTCAATAGTATATAAATGCATAGAATTAAATCTGTAATCTGTTCATTGTTATTACATGTCATATATACTTATACCTATTAGTATCCTATTGACTATTGATAATGATGATGAGTATTATATATTAGATTATTATTAAAAATATTACATGAATTAAAAAGTACGTTATCTGTAGGTTAAACATTAAAAATTGCAAAAAAGTTATAGAACCAAAAAAAAAAAAATGTTGCTGTCTCCTTGTTGTTAATTTAAAACAAATCTAATTAGTAGCTAAATAAGCTGTAAAATATTATTATTAAACATTAGGTGAAGAAATACACATGAAAAATCATGCTTTTGCAAAAACAAAAATTATATTGTGAAAAAATATACACACATGCTAATTAATTATTATACATAAGTACATGTAATAAGAAGTAATAAGAATAATCTCTTGTCTAAAAATATTATTATATAGTTGTAGAGGAATATATTTCATCAAAAGGATCAGTCAATGTCAATTATTGTGAAACCAATTTTTCAGTAGTTTTTTTTTTAAAGTATGTAAACTAAAAATGCTAAAAGAAAAAAGGGATAATTATAATATTGAGCATTGACAGAGAGATATGAATTTTTTTTTCTTTATTTGTATTTTATTGGTTGGGGTTTTTATGTATTTAAATAATATATGCTAAAATAATAATTAAATTTAGGTGTTTATTCAATTATAATAGAATTAATTAGAATTATAACAATTAGAGTGTATAATATTATATCAAACTAATTATTTAAAAAATATGCATGTTTTCAGATTTTCAGTCCGATTAAGTAATTCTAATTTTTTGTTTTGCAATTAGTCGTCAGTGTTTTTCAACTGTGGACACACAAACGTTTTGTTCAAAAAACTGTAAAATCAGAAATGAAAAATTGAATATCAGTTGATCGTCTACTGAAAAATATAAAACGTCTGTAGGTAAAAAAAAATGCTGTAAACTGTAAACATACATAAAATGATAAAAATTAAGTAATCTACCTATATAAAAAAACATTATGCTGTATTATGTATTATGTAATATCTGGTTGAATTATTATATTATACATTATTATAATTATTATATATAAAAATATTATACATTATATGCTAAACCTAAAAATTTAACAAACAGACACATGAAACATCCAACATCAAAAATTAATGACATCATACTTCAAACTTTTGAAACATACAACATACAAGCAAGTAAATAAACTAAACCAAGAAAAACAAACCGGAAATATTTACATAAATAATGAAGAACAAGAAGTAGAAGAAGACGAAGAGAAGATGAGAAGAAGAAAAGAAAGAAAGGGGAAAAATGTAAAATGGTTTGGACCAGAAGAATTCAACAACAACAAAACACAAAAAACTAAAAATATGCATGAATGAGTATGGAAAGACGGAAAAAAATAAAATGGAAAAATAAAGCAAAAAAATCACACTTTGGTCAATTTTAATTAGCATGACATGATTCATATTTTAAAGATTTTACAAAATTCATAAAAGATAGCGAAAGGTCTCTTCACAAACGTTTTTGCGTTCACGAGTAAACGCAGAAATTTCTTGTCATCCTTGACGATTCAAAAATCCATATACACGAAAATAATATTTTTTTTATCCTCCAGAATTGCTTTTTTAATTGCAGTTAGCTTTAATTGGGACAGTGTTTAATCACTCGTAAGAAGCATGAAACACCAAGGAGAGGCAAACGATTTTGTCTGAGTTGTTAAAATTGTAAAGTTTATGGACTAGAAAATCAGCAAAATGAGTGTGTAGCGACAGGCGACAGGGTATCAGGTATCAGAAGCTGAAGTTTTGAGAAATGAAAAGAAGGCAGATCAAAATAAACTAAAACAAAAATGCAATTAAGAACGTTGTTAACCTATTTAGTCATTTTAATCATTCAACTATTTGCCCTCTCGTCAATCTTCATTGCTCTTGTGGGGACAAATGATGATAGTGCTGGTGTGGAGCAAGTTAAAAATGACAATGCTAATGTCAACGACGGGAAAGGAGAAAATAAAGACTTTGATACAGTTGAATTGTTGTAAGTTTCCAAGTTTCAGTCCATTTTATATTTTATCATTTTCAAATGCATGTGTATTAAGTATCTTATAGCGAGCATGTTGTATGATTTTGGTCAACAAAATTACTCATATTGGTTTCCTTCCTCTTCTTTTTTTTATTCAGACCTGGAGAACACTCAGAGATTGTGGATAAAATTGTGATAATGATAATTGATGCCATGCGATTTGATTTCATCCCTCAAATGGAATTTGTACAAAAAGGACTTGAAAAGGAGAATTTTGGATGTCTATTTCAAGTCAGTTTAGATGGACCAACTGTTACATTGCCTCGAATTAAGGTATGTACATTGTAGACTGTACTTACTACTTACACACTTTTACAACAATTATTTTGGATTTTAAAGGCATAAAAAATTAAAAATGATGTGTAATTATTATTGCTTTTTTATTTTATATTTTGTATGTAGGCACTTGTGAGTGGAGCCAGTTCAAATTATTGGGAAATTCTGACTAATTTAAAGCAGTCATCTCAGATGAGTGTGGACAACTTCATTTGGAGAGCCAATAGTCAGGGGAAACAAATCATATTTTATGGAGATGACACTTGGTTAAAATTATTCCCAACTCAAGAGTTTAAGAGGAAAGAAGGAGTGACGAGTTTTTTTGTCACGGATTTTTATGAAGTATGATTTTCTATTCTTTTTTTCATACACTATTTATAATTCACACATATAATATAAAAACGATGTAAAATAACAATATCAAGGTATTTACATGTTTTTTATTTTGTTTTATTTTATGAATTTCAGGTTGATAATAATGTGACCAGAAATGTGAATGCTGAACTACAAGAAATGGATTTTGACATGATGATTCTTCATTATCTTGGTATTGATCATGTGGGTCATGTTCATGGACCAAAACATTCTCTAATCCCCGTCAAACTCAAGGAAATGGATCAGATCATTGAGAACATGTATGAGAAATTAAAATCGTCAGCTCAAGTGGATAATCGGCCTCATATCATTATTATTACCGGAGGTTTGTACATATAAAAAAATGCATATTTTACCATTTTAAAAATCCTGTAAAAAATGTATGCATCATTTACTATTATAAATCATAATCTGTAGATCATGGGATGGCGAATCAAGGTGGTCACGGTGGCGACTCTCAACCGGAAGTTACTACTCCAATGGTCATTCTCACAGTCACTAAAGATAATAATAATAGTTCAATATGGTATGAAAACCCAAACACACAGAATTTTGTTTTTGTACAAGTTTGACACCGTTTATTTTATTACTCTTGTAGTTGTAAGGAACTTTTATAGTTGTCACATTAATTGGAACGTCATTTCTTTTATTTTATGTAGTAAATCTGGAAGAAATTGGATGAAATCTCCATTTAAATTAAAACAAGGTGACTTTGCCACTACAATTTCCTCTCTGTGGAATCTTCCACTCCCCTCAAAATCCCGTGGAATAATTGCTCTTGAATTATTATCACAACTACCACCACTACAAACTCTTACCATCCTTCATCAAAATGCTAGACATCTCTCAAAATTCCTCAAAGAAAATGATTTTACTACTTTTCATAAATTCAATCAACTCACTGAAAAATACCAGAAATTATTATCTTTATCCTCATCCTCGTCATCAGAAAACATAGAAAAGGAACTAGAACTCTTGATATCAGAGTATTTCACACTTCTGCAAGACATACAAAATCTCGCCGTTCAAGATTCAAATCAAGATATTTTTCTATTATATTTGAGCACAGCTCTTTTATTTCAAAGTGGAATTATTCTCTTTGTTTTTAATTTATTCAATATCTCCGCATCAATCGGACTTTTTTATATTGCATCCGTTCCCTTGATTTTAACTGTGTTAAATTGTGTGTTCCCTTTTGATAATTGTCTCCACACTTCAATTTTACTTCTCGTCATCATCAACTTTGTCTTCATCTTGGCAGTTTTTAAATTTTTAAATAACAAGAAGAAAAAAAGTAATCTAATTTGGAGTTTTATCCAAAGCCAAAAAATATTAGTATTATTATTTAAAGTGTTAAATTACATGAGTCCGTTCCTCTACTTCTCATCGAGCTTTGTGGAAGAAGAACATTTACCTACTTATTTTCTGTACACAACAGCAACGGCTCTAGTCATCTTTGCTTCTTCTTCCTCTTCCTTGGGAAACAATAATAATAATAATGTAAAAAATACTGTGATAAAATCAACTAGCCTGATTGTAATTAATCGCTTCTGTTCAAGTTTAAATGCAACGGGACAAAAATGGAATTATTTACCTGACACAAATGACTTTTTGAGTGAAAACAAAATATCAGAACTCGTGACAGCCGGAACTTTTCTACTACTTTACTTTAGATTTGATACTATTATTGAAAAAGTGACAGTTTTTATGATTTCTGTGTATAAATTAAATGTGATTCCGATTTTAGCATCATTTGTCATTAGAGACTTTAATATAACGAGTTACAATAATAATTACAGTTATATTGAAGCACAAGTTTGTTATTTTTTAATTATATTGACTGTTTTACACAAAAAATCAAGAGGTTCTAGTTTTTGGATTTTACTTTGTTGTTTATTACAAAGGAAGGAAAATATTATTTTAGTTCTTCTCGTGGATGTTCAAGTGGAATTGATACATGATTTAATTTATTATGGAAATAAAAAGGAGATCCATCAAATCAAAAGTAATTCAAAGAAGAAGAACCCAACTCAAGAACAAGAACAGCAACAATCATTTCAATTTGATGTTGAGTCGTCATTATTATGTCTCTTGATGTTTTCATCGTTCTTTTACCAGGTATTTGTTGCTGCATTACATATTATTACTTAAAACTCATGAAAGCGTAGATATGATGAACTGTAATGAATGATAATAATAATAATTTTTTATTGTTTATTTTTCACAGGGAAACTCAAATAACATCACGACTATTGATATTTCTCTTGGCTACACTGGACTCTCTTCTTATAATGAATATATTGTTGGCACTCTCACCTTCATCGCTACATTTTCACTTCCTCTCCTCGTCATAATTCGATCTCTATTTCCTATTCAGAAGAGTCATATTAATTCTGTGGATCATGCCAAAAAAGGAAATCATAATGGAGATTCATCTTGCAATAGGCTAAAAATATCACTAATTTCTAATACTATGTACAAAATTACATGTACAAATTGTATTTATTCTATGGTGTTGATTTTGATGCGACAACATTTATTTATATGGAGTGTGTTTGTGCCAAAACTATTGTATTTAATTGCCTTTACATTTCTTATATGTTGTATAGATTTTATATTATGCCTTTATTTACTCGTTTGGAAATCAAAAATATTTAAAAGAGATGCTAGATTTGATACTGGAAAATACAAATAAAAAATAATTTCTGTGCGTAATTCATAGCTCTTTTCTGTTTCATTTGTATTTGTGGAGACTGCAATTTACTAGTAATTTCGTGGTACCTATAAATATTACATCGCTCATAGTTCATAGACAAGATCATGAATAGAGAAGATTGCCGAGTGGTATTTATTACAATGTATTGGTTTGGCAAGAGTTTTAGCCAAAGGAAAAAAACAG